>JAZHYW010060887.1:0-45858 GCA_037355805.1 Ixodes ricinus | reverse complement strand
ACATGTATTGCTTCCATTCCACGCTTCTGTGCGGACAACTTCGAGGCATTCGCCAGCGGTGACTGTATTTTTTGTGGACATGCCATCAGTCTGCTGTGCCGACGCTTGCTTCACGTCGCTGACGGACCGAGCGAGGAACCCGCGAAAAAGTCCTGGTTAGTGTTTTGGTTATTTTTGTGAGTTTTATGAACGTCGCATTTGGACAGCAGTCTGCGTGACATAGGTGTTCAAAACTGAGGGCGTTTTCTAGAAGAGAGAGAACCGTGTTTTTCGACCCGCGTAAATAAACTATGCATCGCAGAAAGCTGAGTATCTCTGAGACGCTACTGGTGGCGACAAAATGCGAAAGTTTGCGAGCATGACGTTACCCGAATCAAAAGGATACTAATGCTTTATTTGCGCTCAGTTGGGGAGGATTACCCACGCGTACAGAGATAACAAAAGGGCAATGCTGCTTACACCGGAATGGAGCCGATGTCCACATAAGCCTAATAACGGCATGACCTTCTTTTCTTCTAGGTCCTAGGTTTTCCTCTTTACCCCAGACTCGGAATTTCGAACATAATCAGCATCCACCATCTCGCCTGCACACTCACTGTCGTCATGTTCTGCGATGCAGTTTATTTATTTGGACCAGAATGCACAGCTCTGTTTTCCCAAACAGCTTCCGCATCTCGCAAGCCACCGGCAGGAATTCTTTTTCTTGTCCCGGTGTCGCGGTTCGAGCTATCATGATGCGTAAACACGCTTCGTTCAGCGAGCTTGGAGCGTGTATGCGCAGCCAAAGCACGGCGGAACGAGCGAATGTGGAAAACCGGTCATCAAATGAGACGCCCTGTGATATGCCTGTGCTTGTCGTGCCGGTCACCGCACGAGGCTGGCTCCGCACTGAACGGCCACTTGTGTGTAAGCACGATTTCGTGCCAGGAGCTCTCAAGATAGCGAGCTTCAGACCCGAATTTATTAGTTCGAGACGCTGCAAAGTGCCTGGGAACAGAAGCAGCCACAATTTGTTTTTAATTATCAAAATGACTTTCTTACCTAACGCCGGGTTTTCCAGAAATCCGGCAAGGATAAAATGCTCTCCCTTATTGTCAACCAATTTTTTTTCTCAGTGGCATTTTAGTATTTTTGAACACTGAAAGGTTCTGGTACTCTTTTATCTTGACTTTGTCAGGCAGCTGTGCACTTGAGCGTAATGACTTGAACAATCACTGCATGCCAAACAATGAACCGTTGCCCTGCAGGAGCTCTGCTCCTAATACGCAGTGCAGTGCACTGCAGTATGGAACACTGAAACATGCAGTCCCATAACCGCTTACTGTTGCTTATTGTGAGGTCGATAATGTTAGCAACTTGCCACTTATAAAACAACAAACAGTGCCACGGGAAGACCAACATACAGTTAGTCCAGGGAACACCAGGCCTCTTTTGTAATGAATGTAGGCTTGCTTTCTGCATACAAAGCTATCTCCTGGAGATCTTGTTGCAACAGAATACACATAACAGCAAGCACAGTGTCTCGATTTGGTACCCACGCTTGCAACCCATCCATGCAGACATGCAAAGCGGACTTTAGCAGGCTCGCAGTTGCATGTGCTTACTTGAACGAAGACATATTGATTCGGTAACTAAAAAATACCGAGCATCTGCCGATTCCACAAGTGCCCACTTCTCAATTTTGTAACATTTGGAAAATATGCAAAGAACATATCATTTGTATATTGTGAACCTAAAGAGCGTCCATCCCCCAGTCATACAAGATTAGCTCCATATATTGACTGGGTACTTGCATCACCGTCTTTTGTAAACAAGAAAAAAACACAAATCATACAAAGCAGATATAAAAGCAGCGTCATCTCTATACACTAGTCAGTTTTTGTTGCAATGCAGAATATTCTAAGCATGCAAGAGTTATAAAATTGCAGGATGCACAGTGCCTTGGATGCTTGCTGTGCTCTTGACACTGTTATGAAACTCATCGTAGGAAACAGCGCGAAACAGACGAGGGCGTAGAAAGAACACACAGGACGAGTGCAGTGCTCTTCCCGTGTGATTCTTCTACGTCCTCGTCTGTTTCGCTGTTTCCACAATGAATTTTCACTAACTCGCCCAACTCTCCATTCTTCTAAGTGTTAGAAACTATCGATCGCTCAAATTGCATCATTATGGCATAGTAAAAACATTGTTGTATAAAAGTGCTATTTGCTCTGGCCCTAGTCTTAGCAGCTGGACTGCTGCATCCTGCAAGGCAGAGGGGATACCGGGGGTCTGCCTGTCCGAGATGAATCCTCCCTGGTCGTGGAGGAGCGAGTGCTGTTGTGATACTTTCGACTCTGCTCGTCCACTACTGCAGCGGCGAGGTGCCATACAACTGCATATTTCCTGCTCCCAGCAGCATGCCAGACTCTGATGCGGCATACCCTCCATTCCACATCTGCCAAAGGTTTCGAGAGGCAACTTCATGCATATGTCCGCCTAGAACTTGCAAGTTTGTGTGTTCTTTGCACGCCTTATTCTGCATTTGTTTACTCTCTATCCGCATCCGTCCACATGCTTGTCCCCCTTTGATTTTCCCCAGTGATAGTGCTTGCTTGCTTCATTGTCGTGCGTTCCTCGTGCTTTTTTTATGCTATCCATTGCTTGTGTGCCCCTCCTTGTGTTTCGATGCGCCACATGGGAATTTCGAAATACATGCCCACTCCACATATTTTTGTTTTATGTTCCTCACACATGTTACAGTATTTACTTTCTCTTTTCATGTGCTGCCCCAGACATTCTGAAGTGGGCTACACCTTGGCAAAGCAGCTCTCTTGTTGGTCGTTAATAATTCAGGTTTCAGGTTTATTGTGCGTAGATCAGCGAAAATACATTAGAAGACATTACAGAGGAGGTCCCAGAGTCCGAGACTGGAAGAGGACCTCCTGTTAATGGTATGACAATAATATTAAAACAAATTTGCAGCAGTCAGAATGAGAAAATAAATTATGACATGAATGAGGTCATAATAGGGTCTTTCACCGAGGAGAAAGACTGGAAATGTATGAACCAAATACCTGGAGCAGCTGTGCATGACAGCACGAACTTATAATACAAGTTCAATACCATTCAGGCTTACAATCGTAAATATATTTTCCAATCTACACCACGGTTTACCTCATATCTGCAACGTTGTCTTCTTCTTGATTATTCACTGGTTCACGAAGATACAACCTATCATAATAACATATCTATTATGCCTTGCCAACCTTTGAGGAAGCAGATGGAAGCAGTTTTAGCCAAAGTCGCATGCTTATGCACCGGTTTGTTCGGACAGTAGAGACGTTTGCCAAGCATCCAAGGAGCATGCTGGAAGTGCATTTGTACCGGCATCTGCTGGAGGGACTGTTGCAGATGCTCGGGACATGCCACACGCAGCGTTTGCCTAAGTCCCCACCATTTCTCCTTTGTGCCATGGCAGAAGGTTTGATTTCACCACTGAAAGGAATGTCAGTTATTTATTTACTGTGTAACTCTGTATGTGCATTGAAGGAGCAAGAGGCAAGCCTCGTTCCTAAACAGCGTACTGTGAGGAGCCTTTCCAGCCAATGTGGCTCTGCGAGACAAAGCATTTGACTAGAATTTACATAAAAAACATATTCTCTCGACACTCGTGTTTCGGCCAGTCTTTCTTTGTCTGTATATAAGTAGTGATGGACCGAGAATTTGCCGAAGTTCGAGTTCAGATATGCCAAGCTTTAGAAAAAAAGTAAGAGAAAAAAATTCGTTAAAAATGCGGAAATGTCGGCGCATGCGCCGAGGTACGGCACTGGGGCCATGGATTGCAAATGGACGCCGTGCGGTTACCATCAGGCAGTGTAGTACTTTTACCAGCGGTTGCAGCAAGCTGTGGAGTAGAGGACATGGCGACTGTGTCTGTGAGCCTTTCTGAGGTGATTCTCTTGAATATGTTTTTTGCCTCAAGAAAATATACGGCAATAATTTGTGATAAGTTGCAAGTCACATCAAAACATAATAAAAAAATGCCAGAGGAGCAGTATGCAGCAGACAACGGCAGCAGTGGAGGACGATCGTTCGGAAGCGGTTATTACATGCATCGACGGTCTCTCATGTCCAGAGAACGCGCACAAAAATTCTTGCACCGTTCACGTGACCCGCTCTGGCCAACCCTAAAACATTTATCCCGCTGCGTAAAAAAAACTGGCTGCCTCAAATGACGTTGCCTTGGAAATTGCCTTCTCAAAATTTTTACACGCATCCATAATTATGAAAACTCATATAAAGTGTTTAAAACTTTACGAACCTCACGACAGAGTAGTTTCGAAAAGCAGCGAGACTCGGTGTTTATTTTTTATTCAACTGTGTTGTGTCGATCTTCATGTGTTCTCGCATAGGCGGGCGGCTTCCTGAAACCGCGATTACTACGTGACTCTCGCCGAGCTGCTCTGTCGGCCACGTTGTCGGTAAAACAAAAACGCGGATTAAAAGGATTGCGTTGCTCTGCTCTTAGGAGCTGGCAGAGTGCTGTGCTCGCCGCTACCCAACCTCGGTGTCACACCCACTTCCTGCACGAAGTCACTGTCAAATTGCCAGTAAGCTGGCAAAAAATTACATCTATATACGAATTATCTTGCAGAATATTGCACTTATTTAATAATATTTGTGTCAATATTTATTAAAAAAAGAAACCTAAAAACCTTTTTGCCCGTAATACAGTATATCAAGTTTTAGGTTTGGCAACGTAGTATCGTTGCCTAATGTGCAAAAAGATCGGCAAAAAATTCGGCTGTGTTCCAAATTCCAAGATTCGGCACCGAATTTTCAATTGGAGGCAAACGTCAGGCCCATCACTAGTATCTATTCTCGCTGGTTCAAGATAATCTGCAATTAACCAAATTCACCGAGTCACCCAAAACAAACCATCTTAAAAAACATGTGCTTCCTTTTGGAGGTCATGGGAAACTCGAACAGCTATGAATGGACAATATGCTAAATAGCAAAGTAGTTCAGGTGCACTCTGAGAAAAGCAGTGACACTGTCGATGGGTAGTTTCGCTCTCACTGGGTTGTGCATTCTGTCGTGCTATTGTTCTACGAACCACACCATTGCTCATGTTGTCGTAGATGCCCCACACTGCGCACGATGCAGTAAGTGCCATTTTCTTCTCGTTGCTACATATCGGTTACAGCGAATAACGAAGCAATTGAGATTTTCCCTGACACGGGGGACGAGCAACAGTGAAGTCAAGAAATTGAACGCAGATCGACGCATGCCGAACACCATGCCAGCTTACTCCGTGCATTTCTTTGAAACCCTGAGGACAATACGCGAGACTAGTACTCTGGTTCTATAACACCCTCGTTTCCGCGGCCAATTTTCACACAGCAACATAGCAGAGGCGGAAGTTTGCGCGTGTACGTTCTCGTACAGCGAGCCTCGTCATGTATTGTGCTAGGCTAATTGGCAAATAGCGATTGGCGAAACAAGGTTGTTATAAAAGAGTACTATAGTCTCAGTGGATGTTCTCCAGGTTGCAAACAGATGCCCCGCAGCGAGCTGGCATGGCATTCATCGTACGTCGCTCCGGCTGCTCGCTTCAGTTCGGCGTTGGAACGTGTCGTAACGAGCCCGTGCCAGCTAAAATTAATTGTTTCGATGATTCCGTTGCGTCACATTTGGCAGCGACGAGAAGAAAAGGGCACTTAGTGCATCGTTCATAAGTGTGAAGCGACCAAGGCGAAGCGAGCAATGGCAATGTGGAGACAATAGCAGACGACAGATTCACAGCCCGGAGAAACCAAAACTGCTTATGAACAGTCTCCTGCTCCCATAGTGCACCTGAACCGCTAGGGGCGCTCGCTAACACGCCAATAGCCCACTGGCTCGAATTAGGTCGCAGCGTCCGCTGCACTGAGTTGTAAGGTGATCGCGATGAATATGGAAGCAATTGCACAGCAGTGGCACCAGGACGGCGAGCAGCCAACAAAACCCTGGATGTTCTCGGTGAAAGGTTATGCAAATCGACTGCCGCAGCTTTCGAATCGCGGAATATGTAAGTCGTCGCTTGGCTCTAACGGCCCCAACAAAAACAATTGTGTCGAAGACCGACCATTTGACGATGCACTGTTTACTTTTGCGGCAAGAAAAACATGGTGATACACCGACTATAACAAAAACACTTTTATTCAGACACAGCGATCAGGGCAAATGAACCAGAAATTGTAGCTGGCAGTCGGTACCACTTGCCTTCACTCATGCAGAAGGCAGGGTCGCTGTTGCTCTGCCCCAATCGCAGCTCAGAACCACTGCATCCACTGCCTATAGGCAGCGTACCAGAAGAACCTGAAACAATATTCAGATTGATTGATTGTAAGAAAAAAACACCACTTGATGTAACCACAGTAACTCTAGCAATGACTACACTCATCGGATGTAAGAAGCAGTAGTCTATACTTTCAAGTGTACACCTCTTGTGTTCAGATCCCAGGGAGAACATATATATTATGCTGCTTTTATGTTCCCTTTCGCTGTGCATGTGATGCATCTACCAACAAACAACTAGTCGGCACAACGGATTACAAACACTGCGGAGAAGTGAGCTTGTACTCTATGCCAAGCACAGCACAGATGTCGAGACGACCTTGCTCCGGAAGTATGATGCACCATCCATAATGAGCTCTGCAAGGAAGCCGCATCTGGTAAGGAGGGCAAGAAGGCAATCCAAGATTCTTTGCGAAAGAGGCTGCAGTAACGGGAACAATTCAACCACCTTCGCGAAGTGATCAGTCACGACAAGGAGATACTGGTGACTGTACGGATTATAAGGAAACGATCACATTACGTCGCAGGCAACAATCTGCCAAGGAGAGTGGCTTACGATTGGTTGCATAAATCCTGGTAGGTGGCCTTGCGTGGCTTTAACTTCTGACATCCTGGACAAGTGTAAGCATACTACAGTATATCCTGCCTAATTCCTGGTAAAGTCTCGACATGGCGTAACTTATTGCAAGTTATACTGCTGCTACTGTGACCTGATGAGGCTGAATCATGGAAGTGACTGATGAACGAACGTTCGAAGTTTTACAATCATGAAAGGCGTGACATGGGCGTCATCGTCTGTTTAAAAATGTAGCTGAGAAGAGCCATTCTCTCTACAAGTATGAGTCGTAGCTACCATCGCTCTTCGTTCGGCCTACCCTTTGTTCTGCAAGCTTCTCGCACACCCGTAGTAGACGGAGTTTTACTCCCATCGTGCCTTACGAAGTTCTCTCAATCAACGTCCCCCATCCTGACTGATGTGTCGGCCACAATGCCAGTTATTCCCACCAATTCATGTTCGTCCTGCGTAGGAAAGACCCGCAAAGGGTAGGAGGGCGCATCTGCCGCTGACAAAACTCTATTCTTGTTCGTAGTGCTTACGGAATGCCTGTAATGTCGGAGCTCATTGTGCTGGATGTTTAACTGAATTCCCGCAAACTTTGCAACCAGGAAAACACTTGGTTGTTCTGGATCTGAAAGCATGCGCCATTCAAATACATGTTACGCTTTTTTTTAGGGCAAAAATAATGGCGAGACACTTTTTTACATTGTATTATAGTAGTGTTTGGCTGCTGTCGGCAGGCGGCTGGTGAAGGCAACTGGCCGAAGAACAGCATTGTGTTCCTGAAGCAGGACTGCACCAAGGTTAGAGTCGCTGGCATCAGTCTGAACAAGAAACGGTTGAAAGAGACCTGGAAACTAACGAAGCGAATTCGATGATTGCCTTAGAGAGCCGAGGGAAAGCGTCCTGTTGCTTTTGTGTCTCCAATGTCAATCTGTTTTTCTTTTGCACAAAAGCAAATGCAAAGAATTAGCTATCTTGGCGCAGTGTGGGACGAGTTGGGGATAACTTTCAATCGATCCCAAAGAACATTTGCACCCTTGATGCGGGTAATCGGTTATCGTGCACATCTTGTCCCGATTGGAGTGAAAAACTCGGGTTAACAACATAAAAATCCAAGAAGGTTCATTTTCATTCCAGGGCAACTTTCAAGTTGGCAGATTGCATTCGCTCGAGGACAATCCTAAGATGTTTGCGGTATTTCTTGAAAAAGTGGAGCAAATGACCTCATTAATTTACGCCATCACAAACTCGCTCTTTCTATCACCGAGACCTATGTCCATTCGATGTTGAAAGGTATCGGGCGAATTGGAAAGGCCAAAAAGTAGACTCAATAAGCTCGAACACTCCCTGTGATAGGTGAAAGCCGTTCTTGAAAAACCTCTGGGTCTGTCTCGATTATCCGAGACAGCAGTCAAGCGGTGAACACTTTCGTGTTGTCGATCGCGTACATGATCAAGAGTCAATCTAGGAAACTGGTATAAATTTCTCACCGTTACAGCGTTGAGGCTATGACGGAGACGCCAAATGACTTTGGGAGTTGCAAGCAGCTCCGGTGTCGATCCACTCCTGTAGTGCGGCATTCAGGAGAGCTCGTACATAGACGTCGAGGGGCTTGGGTTGCATCGCAGTTGGTCGAGCATCGCCAGTCTCGATTCAATACAGCAACATATCAGTCTTTCCCGGAACTTCCGTGCAGTACACTGGTGGAAATGGCTGCAACATGCTATCTTACTGTTGATATTGTTTCCTGGACGCTGGACGCACCTGCAGGCCGTCTCAGACGCCGGCAGGATGGCTGCAGCAGGTCTCGTTGTACAGAGCCGGAAAGTTGCGGCGGTAATGCAATCCTCTCGCCTGGTGAAGGGGATTATATCCAGCTGAATGTCCAGCCAAGCCAATAGCTGCCAGCCAGCAAAGTCGAGAAAAGGTTTTCGCCTGCACTAAAATTTCCACCAAAATGTAATTGTCGACGTTCAATCCAGGCAGATAAATAAAAAGGAAGCGTGCCTCTTTGCCGAATACAAGGCCGAGCTTTACAGCGCCTGCTGTTGTTATCGCTGAGCCTGGAGCTAACTGCAGAAGTGTATTTTAGGAACGAAGCGGTTCCTTCTTCTTTTGCACAGCTCAAAAAAGTTTCAAATGAGCAAACTTTCTGTCTGTTATCAAGAATGGCGGCAAAGGGAGCAGCAATTCGACAAAGTGTTATGTGAGGCTCGATGCATTGATCTGTAGGTCGACATGCGACACAGACGAAAGAGGTGCTGGTGACTCGCTCATCCCGAGGCTGGATCTCGCTGCCGCCGGCTTGGACCGGCGGCAGCAAGACCTCCAAGTCCAGCGTCGCGGACCCTGTTCGGTTTCCTGGCTGCTCTGTCCCCGGCACCGTCAGTGCAGGCATTGGCTGCGAGATTGATCACGCTGTCCGTAGTTGTAGCCGAAACTGGGCTGCCAACGGTCTTCTAGCTGCTCTACTTCCAATGTTACCCCAATCTCTCCCACACTGGCCGCTGCCTCTCAACTCCACTGGTTTCCCTCTTTGCCAGCTACACCTCGGCCGAAGCTGAAGCATTTGTTGGCCGTTCAATGATCTCCAAACGGTTAGGCGGCCGGCCTTCGCCGTGAAGGGACTGCAGCCGGCCGCTTGAGAAGGTCTGCAGCACCTGCGGCACAATTTTCCTCTTGTGCGGGCTCCCGGGGGAAGAGGTGCAATCCCAGCTGCCTGGGGCTTCCCTGGATTAGGAATTTAAACTCTTGATGACTCGAGCGTGATGTAAAAACACTGGACCTCCCGCCGACATCTCGATTGCAGTCAAGGGGGTCCAGGGTGAGGTGCAAGTAGGCGAGGTTGGCACAGACCCTTTCAGGAAGGCGTCGATTCTGAGTTGCTCATTCTTGGTCGAGCGCGCGTGGGGGGTACCCACGTACAGGACGGCTCGGAGGCTTCTGCAGCTGGGGGTAAGAGGCCTGTAGTCTACGGAAGCCAGATGGTTTTCTACACGAGGTCTTCAATGGTGTCGTATTTGGACCGATGAAGATACATGCTGTAACAGGGGTGACTTAAGAACAATGCGAGTAACCCTCTCCGACTCGGGAGCAGCTAGCACTGCTCGATTGAGCAGTTCCTGCATGGCCCGAGTGTACTCCACAAGGCCTTCTTCTGGTTGCTTTGTGCGACGCTCGATTTCCCGCTGGACCCGGAACTCGTACCCCGGTGCCAGGAACTCCTCTCGGAAGCTGCGGCGGAACGCATCAGGAGATGGAAATAGAATGACTCAGAGCTATACGCATGACGTCGTGAACCTTGACCGGAAGTGGCTATACGCACGACGAGAGAACTCATGCTGGGCACCGCGTGTATCACTGGGAGCTCGTTAAGACGATATCGCAGCTCCCGAGCCGTATGCAATTTCAATGGCCACTTTTTAGTATTTACTCTCAAGAACCACCGAACGGATTGAGTTGGGAATGTTTTATTAGAAAGATAATAAAACACTGAGTAATATATGGAGCGCTCCATTTTCTAATTTTTCAGCCTAAATTTTTTAACGGGAACTTAAAGATGCTCGAAAATGCCCTTGTTCTTTGTTCCGTGATTCAAGAACATTAAAAAAAAACCGTGGCCTAAATGCAAATTTAGACTCGACAATATTCAAGAACAGGACTTTTTGAAAATATGTCTTACAAGATCTTTTTTCCAGAGATTCCCATTGTATTAAAATTTAATTAGGTATGTAGCCTATCAAAATGTAAAAAAAATCCAGTTGTCATTTGGCGCCATCTATGAGTGTGTCCGCAATACTTGCTCTTGAAATTGCGCAATGTGTTACTGCGCCCGGGACTACCGCATCATCAAGATCATCAGGTTGACAGTCGGAATTTTGAGGAAAGAGTGCCTCTCAAAACAGATATTTTTTTTCGCTCTTGTTTTCTTTTTTGTTTGTTTGAGGTTGCGAGGATATTTTGCTGGGTTATTGCGATACGTGAGCAATAGGTTGTACATCGCCCGAGCGCGTCCTCGGGAGGATGTCCCGTTCTTTGTTGGTGTTTTGGAGTCGCACAAATGCAAGTAAAAGTTTCTTGTTTCACTTTTTTTTTCTTTATTTGTTTCGCGGCGGAGATATTTAGCGTGTGGTTGAGAGTAATTAGTTTACAATCGCCGGAGCGCGTCATTGGGAGGATGTTCCATTCTTTGTTGGCATTTTCGGCAAGAAAATGGACGTGAAATATTTCACGCTTCAAGTGGTCCTTGCGTGAGGCCTGAAGTTAGCAAATGCAGGCAGACAAAAGCTACCGAAGCGTCAAAGAGTAGATACTGTCTCACCACCTCTTTGTGTTCGAAGTAAGATAGGGTGATTTGATCTAGCGATTTCAATTATTCTGCATAGATGCATTTAAAATGTTTACTATTTTAAATGTGAAAGAAAACATACGTGAGTTCGTGGATTTTGTTTTAATTTCGACATTCGCTTTGCATTTCAACTTCTGGAGGCGAATTTCTACCCAAATAAAACAAACATTGCGAAAAAATTCAGTGAAGCTAAAAACAGAACAAACTTTTTGGAAGTAGGCGTGACAGGTTGCTATTTGGAAGTTGTGAAGGTTGCGCTGAAGATTCTTTGTTTGACCCGAACCAACGCACTCTTGATTCAGTGTATCATGAAACAGAGGCGACTGTATTAGACAAACCCGCACAACCTTTTTTATTATGGTGTTCGTCAACTGCACTGTATTGGCTGCGATGAGCCCTTGGTCGGCTGTTATTATTGAGCGGCGGACAAAAAATCTCACCGGAGAATGGGCGGCGGAGAGAAAGCTTACCGGAGAGAAGCTTAGCAGTGAAATGCTGACTGCAAAATCGACAAGAGCAGAAAAAAGCTGGTTCACGAAATATTTTGTTATTTTTCGCACTGCGGTGTTTATATTTAAAACTCACGTCTGCACTTTGCTGAGCACCCGCGTGCTTTTTGCGTGTTCGTATACTTGTAAAACCAAGTGTTCTCGTTCACTATACTATATACTTTCTAAGTATATAGTATACAGCTATACTTTACATATAGCTATACTTTCTAAGAAAAATGTGGAAGAGGCAGACAAACCTACAGTTGTTTAGAATGCGAACACATAAACAAGTGGGGAACGCTTCTTTTTTTATTAACTTTTACATGGAGACAGGACATTGCCTCAATGTTTAGTACTACGAAAAGCAACAATGTGATCTCCGTCTCGGCACCTGACGACTCCTGGCCTCCCAAAAAGTATCAAGATTCGTCTTAGGCCACATGACCGAAATAAGTCATTGTTTACTACGAAGCAAAAGAAACACAGAACATAATATTGCCGCGTGCGCAGCTAGCCAAGCAGGCAGCGCGCCCGTGGCCTAACCGCTACCGTGCTTATCTTCCAAGCAAGTAGCCGAGGTTCACGTGCCTGCGGGCACACATCTTTTTTTTTGGTTTCTGTAATGTCGCGTTCTAGTAGATTCAAGAACCCTATTGCTTATTCGAGGTTAGAATGTTCTACGCGCTGAACCTTCTAAGCCGGTTGTTCCAGAAGCCCACGCGTGCACGTAACGAGCTCCACGTAAAGAACCGGAGTCAGTCCCGATCCTGCTGTTTGGCCGACATCGATCGACGCTGCGACGCCAACCTTCTATTTTGTTCGCCCCATTAAACGTTGAGTTTTTTCAGTTATTCACCTCCTCATCTATTGTCATTCATGACATTATCTTCATCCTTTAGATGCAAAGAAAAAAACATATTTTACAAATACGAGAAATAATCTGGCCAGATCCATGATGTTCGATAAAACGGTGTTTTACTGACACGGCTTCGATGAAACAGACATATTGCTATATTACCCAAGCATCAACGGAGAATGCAGGGATTGGTGTTGCACGCGCTACGCGCTGGCCTCAGCAGTAGTAACTTTTCTAAAGCGAATACCTAAAACAAATGGCGTCTTGCACGCGCGTTCATCAACGCTTTATTTTGGTCATTTACTTCGAACCTTTTATACGGGGAACGCGCGCGAGTGTGGCGCGTGGAACATAATCCCTGCATTCTCCTTGATGCTTGGGTAATATAGCAAATGGTCTGTTGGGTTCAGTTACATGGCGTTCATTTAAATGACTTCGATAGAACAGAGTTCGATAAAATATTGAGAGCTGCGAAGGAATAATGCTAAAACGGTTTGTAAAGGTGACCTTTCTCCGAATCTATACAAAGTCTGGTGAGCTCTTCTCCGCATCCGCCGAAATTCCGGTGAGCTTTTCTCCGCCGGAGAACAGCGCGACACCCACAGAGGCTCACGGGGAAAAGTTCACCGATAAACTGAGAGATGCTGAGATAAACCCACTCAAGAATTATATGATCAAGCTTTTAAATTTAGAATTTGCGGCTAAACTCTAGGGGCCCTGTGAGGAACATAAACGGAGATATATACAATATTCGTATATTTCAGACACCAAAATAAATGAAGAAGCAGGAGGCCACAGTTTTGCGGAATGGAAACAATAAAGAAAGGGATAGACACGTCTTTTGCTATAAATACATTGCCTCAACGTTTAGTTCCATGAACAGTAACGAAGTGACCTCGTCATCGCACTCTACAACCACAGAGAGCCCCCAAATTGTGTCATGACCTACAACACCAGAAATCATAACTTACTACAAACAAAAAAAAATACAGAAAATAATGTTTTCTTTATATTAATACAAAATAATGTCATTTCTGAAAACAAAAGTAGTAAATCAGTTGCCACCGCATTCATCAAGAGGACGATGAGCATTTGTTCACGTCGGTCGGTCTTGAGGTGAGATGTTCTTTTATTAGCTTTTTTTCCGACATTTGTGACTTCGCAATCGATCTGAGCCTTTTTTTATATCGGAACCGCAGAAGATCGCACGAGACAGGGTGTTAGCAGAGGCCTTTGGCTGAGTTTAAGCAGAAACATCTCGGCACGTTAGAGCTCCCCCAACCTTTCACACTAAGAAATTGGAATGATCTCCTTCCCATGTTGGACGGGTCGCACGTCGGCACTGAAGCTGTAAGAGCGTTCTCGCTCGATGTTGTACATCTCTACTATAGCCTAAACGTGAAAACCCTCCTCGGGTTCATTTCTGACGCCATCCACGAGACAGGTGTCATAGACTTTCAAAATTCATGTGGCGTCTCGCTGTCCTCATTCTCTCGAATTGACGCAACTGTATCTTCAATCAACGCTTGTTCAATATGAGGGTAATTTGTACTTACAAAAAGCCGGCGTTTGTTTCCGGGTTTTGCTTGGCTCCCGCCCTCAGCGAAATTGACCTGTATTATGTTAACGCCAATATTCTGTTGGACCTTCAACGAGATTTTCCCGATGCAAAGGTTTTTCGTTATGTTGACGATGATCTCATCCTACACTCCATCATCCCCGACTCCGCGGCCATAGAGAGCGTGTTCCAGAGGAACTCCCACGGGCTCACGTTCACCGAAGAGATCCCTCACTGAGGGCTTAAAGTTTATCGATCTCAGGTTGGTCCCGACTAGCAACAGGTATCTGCTGGGCTCACCAGCAGAGGTCCTCTAAGCCCGTTCTTCCTTTCAATAGCTCACACTCGAGGAATGTAAAAAATGGGATCGTTTGAAACCTTATTGCATCGGCCAAAGTGTAAATCTTCTCAGTACCTTTCCGCCCTTAGCCTATCCAAGCCAGACTAGTCGCCTTATAAAGGTAGGACAACCGAGAGACCTGATTGAAATAACAATCAAAAGACTTGTCGCGGGGCACAGGTCCAAACCCCTTCCTCCTGAATCACGCTTCGCATGCATCCCCTACATACACAACACCTCACATCGCGTGAAATCTATTGCGCTCGGCTTCAACATTAACGTAGTATTTTCATGAAAGTTCAAATTAGCTTCTCTTTGTAGAAAAGTCAACAACCCCGGTCCAGCGCCCCCTTGCCAGAAAAAAGCACCAGACCAATTATGTAACCTGCAGCAAAGAGTGCGTGTATTCGATTCCCATGTCCTGCGGTGCAAAATACATCGGACAGACGGGCCAGTGCCTAAACGATCGGGTGAGGGAACATGCAAACGAGATCAAGAAAGCAGCCTCCGACACTTCGGAGATTAGTTACCACCCGAATGCCAAATACACCTCTGAGGGCAGCGAACCCTGTTCGGCCGACCTTCCTTCGACCACCAGGATTGGAGGTCACACCTCAAAATACGGACGAGACATCATGGAGGCCTTCGTCATGCACCACAGTCACAACGAACTGCGGGTCCCCGTCCATAGGCTTATCCAGGAGGAAGATAAACTTCCTGGGGCCAGAGCTGACGTCCTCGTTTACGCGGCTCCAAGCGATTAGATGTCACCTCGCAAGGTCGTCCTTCACTCTCTTGCCTCGACATCCCACTCCTATCGCTTTCCTCCCTTTCCATGTAGGCGTCCTTTCACCCCCTCCTTCACCTATATACGCAAACGTCGGGTCAATAAATGTTGTTCTAGTTTGGAAGACATCGTTGTCCGTCCCTCCTTCCTGTGTAGCTTCCTCATGTTTAATTCAAGCCTGAAAGACGATGCCGGTTTTGAGCCATCACATTTTCACAAAGTGAGGCACCTAAGGTTCTGTTGCGCACAAGAAGGTCACTCGCACCTACACTGGACATTTTATCCAACACCGTTCCATTGAATGCGTAATAGGTTTCTGCAATAAAGTTTGTAAATTTCCCATTGTTCTCTCGTAGCGACAGACGCCTGAATGGCACGACGGAGGACACGACTACGGTGCACCCAAGCGGATAGATTCGGGTTCCACCACGTCCCCCTCCACTGGCCCCATATTTTTTGTTTTGTTTTGTTAGCAGCGTGTTTTGGCCGGCTATTAGGATGATTTGTTTAAAAATACCGGCTAATTGTTGCAATTGAACATTTCGGTACAGGACGACCACTTTTTCGATGAAACGGCGTTCGATGAATTGTCCTGGAACCTACGCGTTTGCCGCATTTTTTTCCTTTGGCGTTATTTTCCTGATTATTCCTTTGCTCGACGGCAACTCAGGCACAGCTTTGTAGCCAACCCCCCCGCCCCTTTTTTTTTCTCCCTAAATAGAAACCGACAAAGCACGACGAAGGTCCAGACTTCTCGATATGCCATATTACCCTAGCCACAAGCCAGTGGACCCCCTCTAATAGACCGATCTCACAAAGTATTCGGCACATGCGTGAAGCCGGCACAAATTTAGTTCACAAGAAGCAGGCGCAGTGTCCGATACGGCTCGTGCCGTCTCCTGCTTTTCACGCGCAGAGTTCCAGCGAGGTTCGGGCACGTGCTGAAATACTAAAGTTATCTTGATGCATTGTGGAAGTGGTGGCGTAGTCAAACTGGGTGGTGAGATGGGTCTGTACTCTTTAAGAGTAGAGACCCGTTGCTCTTGGGCAGGGGGCGCGAGCGTATCCGCAACACGCGACCATGTTATAATGGCTGAACCATCCAGGTTGCTCTGTATTGTTCGATTTTGCACGTGCCACGTTCGACTGCAAGCGTCTGAAGATGCGCAATAACAAAACTTCTAAAAAATAAAAAAATTAAAAAAATAATTATGCAGCTTTCGGACGCAGTGTCCCTTTAAACATTCCGTTCATCTTTGCTTTCTTTCATAGCTTCCGCGAGCACGTGTGTTTCACTTTACATGATAGCGAAGCCGAAGCTTCTCGCAAAAGCACGTCCCCCTGAAAGATGCTCGCAATGAACGAGCGCGCGTGCTTGACAGGGACGCAGAAAGCTCGCGGCTCGCTTTTGTATCCTTTGCTACGCTGGCACTTAGAATGAAACTTAGTAGAAAAAAAAAACTCTTGTGGGGAAGCCTATTAACGCATGTTCGAAATGCCAGCCAAGTATTCTATTTTGCTCGCCTGGAGCGCTGCTCAAAACTTGAGAGCTAGGGGCCTGTTCCCAGGGCAAAGAGGGAGCATAATATGTTCGTCGTTTCGTCAACCTTTCTTTGTAACATCGCGGAGGTTTGTGGAAATTTCAACTCCGACTGAGAACAAAGTTGGAAGCCGTTCGCGCCAATATGGTGCCTTTATTAAGCGCGGGAACGAGCTTGCAATCAGTGAAATGATTGGTTGCTCTATCCTCCCCGTAACGTCACGGGGAGAACAGCGGCTTTTTCTCCGGGAGATTAGGATCGCACGAATAAAAATATAGGCCCCGTGGCACTGTGAGCACGATAATTCTTGCCTTGCAAGAATAAGGCAAAAACTATCGTGGAATATGTTATCAGCCAATACTAAATCGTTTCAAGACGGCTCTAAAACTCTACTCAAAAGCTTTTTTTTCTTTTTTGATTGTGTGAAATAGATAACTCTAGTAACAGAAACAAGGTATTCTCTGCTGAAATAAGGACTATACCCGTAGGTGCACCGATTTCATGTTTTTTTTAAACTTGTATCGGTCATAGTACGCGACGAAGACCACTGCGGAGGTGGCCGCAGTACATGGCTCACTGATACGCAAACATTCGACTTTATCTCAGTTTCGCTTCGACATATAATTACCTCATTTCGAAAAAAAATCTGCCTGTGATTTTGTAAAAAATATAATCACATGGCCCAAAAATCAACAACCACACTTTACTATTTTTACTATGTGCAACAGCATTTACTTATTTGAGTGATTTGCGGTGGCGGCGTCTCGTCCGGGCGAACAAAACAAAACGAACAACAAAGCCGGTGCTCGGTAAAATATGCTAGGGCCTTAGTGACAATTCAGTTTTGAGAAGCGATTAATCAGAACACGTAATTATGAAAGTTATTGTTTTAATACTATTTTGAAAGCATAGCTTCGTCACAATAAAACTACACTTTGATCAGTACGTATATAAGACGCAACACTATCTAAACTTGCGGTTATTAATTTTTTTGGCATATTCGGAAGTACAACAGATAGTTTTGATTCCGTGCCATTTAGAAAACGCAAACCGATTTAGGAATCGGGGTGACCGTTGAAATCCAGTGCTCTAGAAAAATAAGTTGGGACTCTAATGGCTGGCTATGACATCGGGAACAGGTTCATTTATTTTCTTTTTCGCACAATGAGATTAGACACAATTTAGACTGAGTAGCTTTATTTTTTAAAGCACTCCTCCGCGGGAATGAAAGGTAGGCTCTGAGGGGCCGTTATTTAGGACGCACCATCATTCTGATTTGTGGTAGATTATTTCGCAGCATTATGACACGACAGATCGCATATTTCGTTTTTGTAATGACGATATCAACAGTCTACATGCTATTTGGAAATCGTATTGTACGAAAAACCTCGGAACGTGAAGAACCGAGCCAAATGAATCCAAAGTATCAGGCAGCTAAATGAGGCGTTTTATAACGGCGTTTTTTTTTCTTTCTAATCCAGTAAAATGGGAAAGCTTCTTCGATGGCCTAAGGCCACAATACTCCGCTATCCTCTTTTTGAACGAATAAAACCAAAGCCATTCTCGCTGCTCGTAGGGTGCAGAGCCTTCTGCAGGGTGGTGGAACGGGATGTGTGGGTTAAGTGGGGGGCTTTCTGGATCAAGCCGTCCGCTGATAACCAAAACAAAAAGTCGAGCTTTTTCTTTATTTTTATTTGAAAGTAGTACCATATCGCGCAAGCAGATGCGTGCAAAGGCTTCCTCCCCAGTGCGATCTGGATTTTGAAAGAGTTTATATCAGAGATGAAATTCTACTGCTGTATCCTTTACACCCCGCCTGCGTTCACGTCACTTCGCTGAGACAGTATATGGATGCTAATTACAAAACTATTACCCATTTGCCGCCCCCCCTTTCCCCCTTCGGGGCGTCCAGCCGGCAACCAAAGCTCCGCTGTCCCCCATGCGCTTCGTAAAGGCAGTCCCATACCATTTATCTGAGTAAACTTTCGTCGAAAACATTCATTCTTCTAGGTGTTAAGCGTAAAAAAGAAATGTAAATATTTCCAAAAGCCTAAACAAAACAAAACGTTCGAGAAAAAAAAAAAGTAAACCCACGAGCGGGTCGAACCGGTCTGCTGCGTACGAGGCAGACGAGTTACCACTATGTTAAACTACTCTTTTTTTGTCTTTATAACAGTTTTATTCACCAACGCCATCTTCAGGCTTGTTTAGCACATATACATTAAGTAGCGTTTGGAGTTTTCACATAGCTTTCCACATTCTCTGTTACCCACTGGAGCCACGTCATCTTGATCAGTGTAGGTACAGTGTGTTTGTGTTACAAATTCCACGAAGTATGCTTCAACTGGCCGTAAAGTAAGGACTGCGTTTCTAACTGCCATTCTGGAGCACCAAATAATGTATAGGCCAACTAGCATTATGAGGTCGTACGGCTCAAGTACCCGAAAAGTAGCTTAACTGGAAGAAAACGAATTGATTGTGATGTTATTTTTAAGTAATTTTTGAATATCCTCTTTAACACGTCCCAAAATAAAACAGAGTCCCCCCAAAAAAAAAACAAAAAAAACATGGGTAATGGTTTTAAGCGTTTTACACCATAGTAAGTTGGTGGTCCAAGGAAGAAAATATACTTCTCGTGGAGCCATGCTTTAACTGGGAGGGTCGAGGTGGGAAGTTTAAAGAACAAACATTTTTGCACGCGGCGAGATCGTCATTTTCTTAACACGACAAAGAACATCCTGTCCAGGGCTTTGTCTGTGCACTGCGCGATAGAAGCGCTCTGGGAAAAGAGTGGAATACAGGGCATTGGGCAGGCCCATCCTATTTACAGATGACAAAAAGTTTCTGGAAAAGCGAACTGACAAAAAAGTTTACGTATCGACAACCTCCTTGAGAAAACCTCATATTTTGGATGGTTGCTCCCCGCAGCTTAAGACGCGAAAAATAGGCAAATGCCACGCCAATCGCACTGAGGACAGTACGGCAATGCTTTCAGTTACGTTACGGTCTGCTCTCAGTCGTGTGGAACCGTTCTGATTTGCCATTCGCACTCAGTCATATAAAACGTGTCCAATGTTAACATCTGGCAAAATGGCCCAGAGGAATCTATGGTGCAAACGGTCGAATGCCTTCTCGAGGTCAATCTGTAGCATGGCAATCTGATGTTTCTTTATCGGTACAACAGTCTAGAATTCTTCTGGCTACGTGTACATTTGTTTGTGTTGTTCTACCCTTTAAACCACATGTTTGATGATCGCCTACCAATTGGCATATTACATGCTGCAGCCTTCTATTGAGAATTTTTGGAAATATTTGATACTCTACATTGCAGAGGCTTCTTGGACTATAGCCCTCTACAGGACGCAACTTGGCGATATCCTCAGATTTTGGAATTAGAACCGTGTGAGTTTTTATGAAAGACAGAGGCAAATTTTTTTTCTTATCAGATTCTTCGATGACAGCGAGCAAAGTAGGACAGAGCTAACATTTGAATTTTTTGTAAAAGTTGTACAAAATCTGTCAGGGCCTGGCAATTTACGCCCCGGACAGGTCGCTTATTGCTCTTTCTACTTCTTCAACGCTGATGAATTCCTCCATCCATTCCCGCGTGTTGTCGTCTAGCCTCGGCATAAAGACAGGAGGTATTTTATTTCACAATCCTGCCACCCTGAAGTGAGTGAAAATATTCGTCGGTAATGTTCTACAAACGCCCCCTCAATGTTTGTGCTATCCGCAATGAGGGTGCCATTTCTTTCGATTTCGGTTATTTCATTGGACATTGCATATCTTTTTTCAGCTATCGAAGCTTGCTTGGTAGGCTGTTTTCCACAAAGAAACCTTTGCGTTCTTGCGCGGACCACAGCACCTTCATATCGCGCTTTCTAGAAGTGTTTGAGTTGTGCTATGATATTTTCCATGTCTATTACTCCTTGACCAGGGATAGTACACTCTGCTTCACTCAGGGCTTGTAAAGTTTGCTGCCGTTTTCGTTCTTTTTCCCTGGCGTAAAACTTGAGCGTACTCGATCTTTCGATTGTTGACATTTTAACTTCCTCTTTGAACCGCTCCTTCCGGTCAAAGGGGCACATCCCGCTTTGCTCAACCATTTTATCTAGGAGATCGTCCACTGCAGCTTCAAATGTCTTGTCTTCAAGTAGGCCTGCGTTCAACTTCCACAATTGCCAGTTAAACTTTGACGTAGGGGTTTTGTTATCTCCAATTGTAACATCTAGTAGACAGTGGTCACTAAAGAAAACTGGTTTTACGTGACAAGATCCAGTGTTATTTACAATGTTGCTAGAAATATAAATGCGGTCAAGGCGTGCATGAGAGGATTTCCGAAAATGTGATGAACTGAATTTTTTTGTACTTTTTAAAATGTAAAAAATAACTTCGAAAATTATTTCTCAGCGATTATTTCACTCAGCACATTTGCACTTGAATCACTTCCCCGCGTGAATGGAGTCCTGTCTTTTGCTTCACAAATACAATTAAAGTCGCCTAGAAGTATAGTGGTCCGATTAGATTTGATGTAATGTAAAATACATCGGAAGAATGCCTCCTGTTCACTAACCTTACAAGGGGCACTAGATGCAAATTACTCTCCACGGCTCTTCCATCAAATTAAAGTCACGCAGAATAAAACGCCCATGGTCATCGGTTATGACACTCACGTATGAAAGGGGAACAGCCTTTTTGAGGAACAAAAAATAACCTCCTGCTGTTAGAACTACATGCGTTACGCATACCTCGTACGAGGTAAGAAAAGGCTGTAACGCCCTGGTCGCCTGCTCTTCCTCCGCACATTTTTGTTTCTTGTAAGGCCAGACAGTCGAATTGCTCCTCGTGGAGCAAGCGTAACCACTGGTACTGTTTTCAACTAAAGTTTTCAACTAAAGCATTGCTGGGATTGAAGGAGGAAGCGTGCATTGGAAAGTGACATATAAACAACCTAACATAGAAGTTGCATCATGCATTACTTTGCAACTGGCACTACTAAAGGGAAAGTAGAACTAAGAAAGACATGACCTCAAGCGCTTGCAGTTTGAATGTAACCAGACAGTAACCACCTTCTACGAAATTCGCTCTCGTCCATTGCCTGGTGGAGGGTGGGGCTTCCACCATTCCTTTCTCCCGTGAACTGGGGTCCAGTCGGGACCCTCTTCTATGAGGTCCGAAGGCCTCTTTGAGGGGTCAGCGCCGTCATCTATTTCCAGGTCGTCTTCGGAAGTAATGTCCGAATGGTGATCGCTCATGCAGGCTGGCTTCGTTAACTGGCCCTTTGAGGGTCCATGGAAGCACCATCGACGTCCGGACTGATGCTCCCAGCCGACAGGGTTGTTAGCTCCCAGGCAACTTGGCATGCTGGTGTCGCTCTCCCATGCTAGGTCTCCCTCTCGACCGACCAGAGGACTAGTTAAGATGGTGTCGTTTTTCCGGGATAGGTCTCTTTTCCTGACCAGCTTGACAATTATACGCCAAAATGTCCTCCTCCTCTCACGACCAGTTGGACAGCTTGACAAGGTGGTGTAATTCTTCCGCTTTAGGTGTTTTCGTCATCCGTCTGGAACCTTTGGGTCACCGGTAGTGGCTGAATGTCGAATGTCGTCTTCGCCTTTCTCAGCTTCTTCCTCATCGATGAAGAACTCCGAGTTCTCTTCCCCGAGAGCAGGCAGCATCACGGTGGCATATGTTCGAATGCAGTCCTCTTGCTCGTGGCCATAACGGTTGCACTTGTCGCAGTGGGGAACTCGGCACTCTCTTGCAAATGTGGCCTGTCCTCTTGCATCGGAGGCAGAGTGGTGCTCTCCTGGAACGAAGACCAGGACCTTGCTGCCGAACATAAGCAGCTGGTGCGGGAGGCGATCTTTTGTGGTGCCGTCCTTGAGGTTCATTTGAACAAATCTCTTTGTCGTCTGAAAATTTGGGAATCCTTCCACCCTCCACGTGTCTCTGGGCACTTCGGTGACCTTCCCGTAAGGCTCCAGGGCCCTCCGTACTGCGTCGTCGCTTATGTGAATCGGTATCCAGGGCAGCCGTAGTCGGACCTCACATTCATCAGGGTCGATAAGCAAACGACGTTTTTCTTTCACAACCAGCTCTTTTCCCGCAAGAAGCTTCATCTTCGCAGTCAGAGAGTTTAACGTGAAGAGCAACACTATGGTTCATTCGGTACTGGCCAGCTCTAATCAAATTTGCAGAACGGCATGGCGTTCCATTTGTGTTCGAAAATCGTCTGTCTTGTATGAGTGCCCGAAGGTGTCACAATGCGCAAATACAGAGTTCTAAAATTCGGTACCTGTGGGCAGAGACGGCAGAACCACTGTGCAGAAACCTTGAGACATTTCAGTAGGTGAACTACAGTCGGTGAAAACCGTTGCAGACGCTCCTCGGGAGGTCATCAAACTTGGCGACCGTTCCGAACGGTGGCACGCGCTTCTTCCCTACACTACAGATTCGAAAATCTCGTTTCGACAGTTTGTTTTATACGAGAACCAAAACATTTCACGTCGTGCGTATAGCCCATTTCGGTCAACACGCACCATTGTCTCGCACTCGCCGGCAAGGCTAGGGGAGAAAATCCGCTTGAGCACGTAGGCATCCTAGGCGCTAGGCGTCCGAGGCGCTGGACATTCTTCGTAGGCGCCCAGCTTCGCCAAAAATTCGGCAAAGGACTTGCGGTCGTTGAGCCCTTCGGGCTCGCGCTACCGCTGGCCGCCGGTCCCGCCCCTTGACGGCTGCTAAATGCTCCGTCACAAACTCCAGGGCTGGTGAACATACGGTCCATGAGGGCCAGGATCGCAACCGACGACAGGCCAAAGATCAACTCCGACTCCGTGTCGCTTGAGGAGTCCTCATCTCGCAGCTCGCAGCTTTGAAGGCATCAGGCAAGGAAACGAAAACACACGGCAAACAAAACAAAAAAGAAAAAACAAACACGTGAAGCGAAAATTAAAAAAAAAGCAATTGATCGCTTTTTATATTGAAAGATATCGCGTGCGTACGCGCGGCAAGAAAAACGGGCACCGATGATTGGAACGGTGTCGACGCCGATCGCACGTTTCGCGATCGGTAAGTTGTACTCACTTGTTCCTTGTCGCCCCGCACTTTCTTTTGCCCATTGTGGCGTATATTTTGTAAAGCGAGCTGTAGCACACCCGGGCTGAGGCACAGCCAGTCGAAATCTAAGTGGCTCGTCACGCAGCTCGCCGGCCCTGCTGCTTGCGTACGGCGGCAGGGTACTCCCGTTGGCAACCAGCTTGACGACGGTCTCCATCTGCATGCAGCAACCACATTGGCACCTTAAAACCGAAAACCAGTCATCAACTATACATGTGATTTTTACAATAAAGAGCGCATCACCTATCAGTCTGTGTTACGGAGCCGCTGGGTTTCGTCGCCGGGTGCGTCTTCTCTTTTGTATCCGGAGTCCGGTGTCGATGCCGAAGACGCTTCGCTGCCTTCGCAGCGCCGTGGAATGCCGTCGTCCACGTTCGCGGCGTGTTCGAGGCGTCGGCGTCGCGCGCAGGAGCGTCGTCGATACGGGATGGACCTGATATCTGCCGTCCGCCGAAGAATTTCTATACGGCGACACCACATTCGATGAACGTTTTAAGATGAGTCCGTCGAATACGCAAACATTTGAAAAAATCAGTCCGCCAAATACGGGCACATTTCAAAATCAGTCCGCCGGGACTCGTGATTGGCTCGCGCATGAACTTCCCTGCTGCCTTCCCGTCCGACAGCGCCCCTGACGGCCTGCGCCTAGGCCCAGAATACAGATATTTGATTAGATTCTACTCACCGCCCTTCAATGTAATTTTAGGATTTTTAGGATGCTTAGAGCCCGTAGATTGAGTTATGACAATAAATGCGGAGGGCAAGTTCGTCTGCTTCTCGCGCAGGGGGTAGCGGTGACGTCAGAATGCCGAGCCCTGATTGGCTGATCGCGGTCCCCTATCTGAGCGTCGTCTGCTCCTTTGCAACGTCGTCTGCTCGCAACGCTCAAAGAGCGCCAAAACATCTTACGCCAAAAATATGCGTAAGACAAAACTTAAAAACAAATTCGTATTTACGAACCGAAATTTTCGTAAGTTTTGCGCAGGTTACGACAAAGTCCTACGACAGTTCCGAAGCTACGCACTTGTTACGATCAAATCAGCATGGCCGACAACGTCGTGGTCGCGACGACCAACGGACGTTTATTTTCTACGTGCGCTTCTCTCGCGTCCCGACTTCAAGCAGCAAGAAAAAAGTAAAAAGTACTTGAACCAGACCACGACGAACAAGAACGCTGGATCCACAAACACCGGGGAAAAGCTCCAACGGTCACGATTCCACCGACAGCGACCAAGCGAACTCGGCAGATAGGCCTAGCAGCCACTCCGACTCGGTGACCGTCTGCCCACGACCGGCCGGCGTGCTGAATGGAATGTGCCAGCGCGACCCTTGTGAACCCTTCCCGTATTATACTGTGATCACTGACCTCAACTTTAGATTAAGAGGTCAATCTCTTCTTCTTGTCATCTCCTTGTTTTCCGAGGCAACGGTGACTCTCGCCGGTGAGAAAGCGGTGAATATCCGACAGACGCAGGAAAGGTAAAGGAGCCATCGCTTTGGCTAGCAGACGTAAAGCAGACGACGTTAACTGCGCCAACCCGCCGACGCCGTTAAAGAATGAGGAGTCTTGCCGCACACGAAAGGGGGAAAAAGTATTTGGGAGGGAACTTGCGGACACTAACACGCTCACTCTCGGTTCTTAGCAAACAAACCTCGGCGTCTCGGGACACCTCGCCAGTGAGTACTTTGACTTCCCTCCTTGATGCGCGTCTGCTAGTTGTTCGACAAAAACAACGAACCGCTCGAGTTATTTCGTCTGCCTTCTCTGAAAGGCGAAGTCGAGCTCGCTCGTAAAGACCTGCACTTCCGAAAGTCGCAGGAAATGTAAGACAGACGCAGACGACGTTGCGAGCAGACGTTGTTGCAAAGGAGCAGACGACGCTCAGATAGGGGACCGCGATCAGCCAATCAGGGCTCGGCGTTCTGACGTCACCGCTACTTCCTTTCTCATGCGCTGAAGACGAAAATGAGCCCACTTGCGAGGCGTATAGACCATCTAAGAATGCACTTGAGTGCCCCTTTAAGGTTGCTGACTTGAACACTGCGTAAGAGGTATTCCAAATTTAACCCGCTTATAAAACTCGTATTGCCGCCATTGAGGCACGAAACTAGGGTTATTGGCGGACTGTCTAACCAACCCGCTTAGTACACGTGTCAACTTGTGTATGACGTAGCACACCCGGAATAGAACTTCAAAAGAAGCATGTCTCTTACAGAGAAACATGAGGAACCGCGCCAGCCACAGGTTGTGATGAGCCGCGTTTCAAAGAACCTTCTGGTGGCGTCGCTTGCAATCAAAGCTAGGATAGGACTTTATCTAGGCTACGACGCGAGCGGTGTACAGAGTTATATGCTCTTACTCGCGTGAGTTGAAAAGGGGTTGCGCCCGAATGCAAATAGCCGCCAACCACTTTCGCTTCTCAAGTAAATGAAATCCTGCGTGGCCCGAGGCGGGTTACGCAGTATTTGCAAAATCAGAACTACACTCTATCTTCCGGAAATTGTCCTATAGCACTGTCAGACCTAATTTACTCTTACCATAAAATAGTGGTGACCAAAAAATAAGGAGACAACGACAACCGGAAGTGTGCCGCGGCTACCCAAGAGATAGAGCCACCAAGATTGTTGCCATACAAAAAAGGGCCGAATATACAGGGAGTGCTCGAGAAAATAGAACCGTGTTTTTCGGCCCTTGTATATGAGAAATGCACCGCAGAATGCCTAATATCCGCGAGAAGGTGACGCTTGTGCTTTGGATAGAAATAAAATGTTACAGAACATGACGTTACCTGGATAAGAAGATAACTCAGAAAAGTGAGCTTTCTTTTGAAAGCAGCGTACACATAAGCCTAATTTCGTCAAACACAAAATTACATTCTGGGTGCCTGTAGCATCTATTTCAGTGAAACACATTTATTTGTACTGAAGAAAATAGTATTATCTTTCTGCCTGATACGTGGTTTTCACTGATACCAATACAGCGAGCGTTCACAATAAATGTATTGTTTACTTACTGCGTAACCCGCCTCGGACAACGCAGTATTTGATCTACTTAGGTAAATATCGGCTGATAGAAAAAATTCGACTTTCGCAATTGTCCTTTAATCCAGGCAATGCCATCTTATCAAATTTTTGCTTTTTATCCCAACTGCATAGCTTCACATTCTCATGGTGTTTGAGTTTTGCCACAGGGACTCAAACCGTAACCGCAACCGAAACCGAAAACCGTTTAGGAACGAAATTTTTTCAGTAACCAAAACCGCAACGAAACCGTTATTTGAAATTTGTAAAAAATGTAACTGTAACCGTAATCTAAAGTATTTACTGGTAACCCGTTTTAACCGATATTAACCGATAAATAACAATATTAGTTTTTCTCAACTATGACCTGAGGAGATATAGAAATGTCATGGCCATTTCACAGAGTACTGTAAGCGAGCGGTGCATCTGGTAATGCATTCGCGTTCCATCTAGTTTTAGGATTTGCGACTACTTAGTTAGAATCGGTGGTCAAGCTTATAATAAAAAAGCCTCTATTTCTAAATCTACCACACTCCTACGGCGCTGTTACATGTAGTGCAGTACGTGGTCGCCTTTCAGGTGTCCCAAACGAGGCGTGGCAGCTAAACCAGAGGCTCTTTGCTGGTCCAAAGGGGCGGCTCGCGGATCCTCGTAGGGCCCCCCCCCCCCCCGCCCCTTCTCTGCGTTTCCCCAGTGGAAAAAAGAAGGGATTTGCAGGCAGAGTAAAAGTACGGCTCGCGGTTTGCCAGCTTTGAGCCCCCATACGTACTGTCAGCACAGCCTTGTGTACTCATACGTGCAGTCAGACTCTGAACAAAATTTAAATTTGCCCCCCCCCCCCAGCGGCTCTCGTGGTTTCGTTTGTGGCTCTTAGGCTGGGTCCCGCCACCCTGACCAAATCATCGTTAGAATCAGGAAACCAGCGATGTTCTGACGGCATGCAGCAGCCAGTATGAAGAAACGAGGTAAATTGACCTACTGTTTCAAAGCAGGAAAGAATATGGTGTTTAATAGTCTGAAACGTGTCGCGAGGATACCATTAAACAACATACGGAAAAAAATTTGAGAGGTCGATATTGGCTTTGCAATGTGATATATATATATATATATATATATATATATATATATATATATATATATATATATATAGTATAATATAATAATGAGAGCGTAAGAAGGAATATAAACATTCGAAGGCTCTGCTGCTTTGTTTCTCTCTCGGGGCCGAGACCCTTTTTCAACTGAGGGCGTTTTCGCTGGCAATTGCCACGCATCTCATAGCATGACAGAAACTAAGGAGACATACCAATGTCGAACGCGCCAACGCGCTTCTGGCCGCCGACATGGAGCCGCCTGTCCCAATATGTCGGGATGCCATTCTGCCCCTTCAACTTCTAACCTGGGAACTGCCCTGCTTCCACTGTCAAAGCCCTGGTCGGTCTCGCCCCACACGGCCAAAGCAGGCTTAGCAGTCCTGAAATCAGAACGCGAGCAAATTCAAACGTCACATGGTGAGGTTAACATCCACCAGACGCGCCATGGATCGCTTCCAGCATCGCTGAAAGCCTCCCCCGGCCTGCAGGCATGGCTTCATGTGTGGAATCCTTCACCAGAGCCACAAACGTTGATCACCTGCAGAAGCTACCACCGTCAATTCATGAGCGAGGGCTCGTCAGCCTACGACATTCGAAAAAGGACCTGCCCAGAACACGAGAAGTTTGCCCATGAGCGGTCGAGAATGATCCGCATTCCACCGCCCGTGCCTGTCTCTATTGATATGCCATGTGCTCCCCGAACACCAGCACTGGCTTCAATTGACTGAACACTCTCCACGTCGCCGCGATGGAGCTGGAGGACAGCCATCCTCTCCAGACATCCAGGCTCGAGTCCGAGCCTTCAGATACCGGTGACCAGCCACCCAACCAGCCCGACGACTCCGCACGTCTCGTGCTCCCGCGAACAACGAAGTGCACGTCCAAATGTCCAAGAGGCCCCTAATCCTAAGTAAGTCCGCTACACTGATCTTCGAGACCCACCAGTGCCGTCATCGATGCACGGTCATTTACTCGATGTTCCTGGACGGCCCATTGAGGACGTTCTCGGCACTGCATTTGGGAGGCTGGCGCCCGGCCGACCTTGCCCGTGCTTGATCTTGACCGAAGAAAACGACCACCGATCCGGACTCGACGGCCACCGCCGCAGAGCCGTGAATCCTGGAGCGGCTCAGCAGAACTGACGCAGGCCACTGCCCACGCCGATGACAAAATTTTCTTCGGACATACGAGGCGAGGAGAAACCATCTAATACAAAGAACACACCAGACAAAACAAAGCGAGGTCGTGACCGAGTCGGACCTGGGTAGCACGTCTTTAGGCCGAAAAGCGTGACGGGACCGCCAGAACGTCTTAATCATAGAGGTATTCTCAGTTTCAACTGGCAGCAAGCCATAGTATGTATGCTCCCCCACGGGACGCCAGACTTTGGCGCACTTTCCATTCAAATCAGCTTCTGCTCGCCCGCCACCCATTCTAACCATCCCCACGTTCACGATGCTTTCGCTGCAACTCAACATGTTGGCGGCATCATCGAACGCTCCCCGGTCTGCCACTCAACTTCATCTGATTGTAGTATCCGCGTACAACGAATCCCGCGATGGAGACTGCACCGTACTTACCCTTAACTCATGGCCTCATTTCGTCTTCCATTGCGCGCATACCCAGGTTATCAAAGCAGACAACCCCGCCTCAATCGTATACAGGCAGGAAGCCCAGGACCTTTGCCAGAGTCCTCTTTACCATATTACGCTTCATCCCCCTCGTAACTCCGACCACATTTTAGAGAAAGGCCGCCGTTAATTTCCCCGCCGTTTTGTCGAATGCCCTTCGTGATGCCAGGCGCCGTTTTACATGCAGCATTGGCAAAAAATGAACGGTTGTGGAAACAGCGCGCGGGTGACCCGGGGCTATCTGACAGACGCATCCTTTGAACAATGACCAGACGTGTTGACGTCTACGGCGTGCGCTTCCCCTCGTGGAAGAATTGCTTCCTTCCGGTCGGATTTCACTTAGAACCCAAGCCACACGAGCCACGACGCATGGGTTTTCTGGGTTCATCTCGACACAGCCGGAGCAGACACCATTTCGCGCACGCGAGAACGGTCTGAGGCATCTTGTGCGTCCTTTGTTGATGGATATTCTGCTTCCCCTCAAGGCACAACCAGGGGCGGTGGGCTATTGCATTTTACTTTTCTTATGGCTGGCTTATTTCGTTCGTCCCCTATCGACAAAGTATCGCAACAAATTCTCTTCACCAACTGGCTTCTCTTCTGCGTTTGGTTGACGTTGCCGCACTGCCAACCGTCTCTTCCGCTACCCAACATCGCATGGGCAGATGCCTGAGTTGGCTTTGCCAGTTCATGCTGGATCAGCAAGCAATCATCGCCCTCTGCTGCGCCCACATGCTCAGGAAGGACTCGCCAGAGCGCGGAATCGCCGAGAAAATCCTTTCTGTATGCGCACGAGAACAGAGCTCAGGCTCGTGACTGCGCCGCGGGCAATGCACTGGAGCTTTGCCTGGGCTATCGTAGCCATTTCTTTCTTTATTTCTTTACTTTGTCGACATTTATTGAAACTTAGGCAACTGGACGTTTCCTCGATCCTTCCGCCGTCGTCAGCACGAGGGAAAAGATGTCCGCGCCAGAGCGGATGGATCAATGGGCTGCCGGCTGCCATCGCGTCGCGCGCAAATCGGCGTCGGTGGTTGATGAATGACAGTACCCATTTCCTGATATTTTTATTAAGAAAAAGAAGAAAGACGGCATCTGGCCATAGCCCAGCAATATCGTTTAGCGGTACGCGGTAAAAGTGATTGAGCCGTTGTCCAGGTAGAAGAGTCCCGCTGCCAACACGCGCCAGACGACCGTGAGTCCTTCCCAGAGGTATTGGCGACGCGCGACCGAAAGCGTCGTTGCGGTCGGCTGGCCAGTGATTGCCGCCGAATGCTGACGATGACGCTGTGAAAGGATTTCATCGACGTAAAGTAAGATGAATGTAAGAGCTTGAAATTATGACGGAAGAAGCAGTAAGTCGCCGAGAGTGGGTAACTGATTTCGGTGCCTCACAGAATGCTCATTGTAAACACCATCGAATCCTGCTTGTTCGTAGTCGTAATGACGCTAACGACGGGGAGCCATGCTGGAGGAGAGCCATCAAAATATCTCGCCGCTAATACACATTTCTACAAAAACGCTCCCAGGCCGCCGCCATGTTGCCGGTGCTGCTGACGCTGGTGCGACTCGCACTGGCCGCGATCAGCCAGACATTTTCTGCCACACTCTTGGACCTGTCAGGACCCGCTCAATTCGCTGAATATCCAACAACATGTTTGCGGTTTTGCATCTCGACGTTTTTCTGGCCCCTTCCGGAAATCCTGGGCACACTTAATTTTTCCGATGCGTCGCTGCGAATTCCCGCGCATATTATCACCACAGTGAGAAATAGGCGCTGTTAAGTGCCCGCCATCTCGGGCGTTTCTGCTTGACTTTCACGGAAACGAAAAGAAGGGAAGGACGTCGAATCCGGCCCCAGGACGCAATTCTGCGAGCAGGCGAACGCTGTTCTCCCCACCAACCAGAAATAGGCCAGAAATAGTTGTTCGGGTTGGAGTCAGGTCGCGCCCGTTCCTTTGCCTTCGTGCTGCTGAGAAGAGAAATGAATGCTCTCCCCAAAACGTACCCAAAAACGAAATCATCTCGGATTTCATGACGGGCGATCAAGATGTGATTGCGTGACCGTCGTCGACTGTGACTGTGTTTTTAGATCTTGCTCAAATAAAATATTTTCAGGCAACGCTGGATCGTGCGGTACGTACAATGCGTGGTCGTCTCGAAAGTTAAACATTGAGTAACGTGTACGTGCGTGTCCTGTCCCCCGATAAACACGTTATTCGTGAGCGTGAAAAATGCGTGCCTTTCGGCTATCTTTTGTTGTAAATTATTTTTCGACAACTAAGCGCTTTGTCGTTGGGCACGCGGCTAATCGCGAGGAGCTCAATCGTTGCAAAAAAGAAAAACGACAACTAACATTCTAGTCGCATTCGTTCTGTCGCGAGCGTACCCAACAAACATAGTTCAGAGGGTTTTTTTTTGCTTTTTGCTTTTCTTGTTTTTTAAAATGGGGTACAATGTTTTTACAATGTCATCGGGAAAACACATACACTCATGAAACACAAAATAAAGCGGGGAAAGACGGCATTTAGCCGCCAGCAGTGTTTGAAACTGCTCCTATCGATATCACAGTCCACGCGGTTAGGGTTAGCAGGGACGCCGGTGAGAGTCTAGCCTCAAACCCAGTGAATGGGCTCGCAAACGGCTAGTATCCCCTGGGGTCGAGTGTGTTCTTGGAAGGTGCATATTGGCCTCGGCAGAGGGGCTGCGATTGCCTGTGCACAGAGTCCCCTACAAGTACTCCAAAACCGACTCCGGAGGCATCTGCCCATGCGCTGTCGGGTGTGGGGGACAGTGGGCAGTGCGGAAAAGTCGACCAAACACACAGTGGAAGGAAAAGTCGATTGTGAGAAAAGTGGAATTTGGTCACAAACTCTGTTAAACAGGGGACGACGAAGAGAGAAAACCCAGAACCACAGAGAGAAATGTAAATTGCCAAGTAGCCCGCGGCCCGAAATATTAAATATAGTATAAAAGGACATAATATAATATAATATAATATAATATAATATAATATAATATAATAATAATATAATATAATATAATGGCACACGCGACCGGACATTTGGAGGCCCAGAGTCTCAAATCTTGGCTAAGCCATTTATTTTCGCTTTCGCTAGCTTCGTAAAACATTAATCAATTCGAACAAGTACTGATCATTCATCGGCATATTTTCGAGAAAAAAAATATAAGATATGTCCGCACTTTATTTTAATTTTCTTCCGTCCGCACCTTTTCGTGTTTTCTCACATATAAGTGCACCATATCTGAAGCGTCACATAACCGGCCAGCGAGAGACGTGCGCTTCGATAACTATGGGCAATTGCTTGGAACTAGCAAACATGACGTAGGTTTTACATGGCACAACACCGAAGACTAGGGAAGGAACGAACAGCATACACATATTTTTACAGCTTTTTGTGCTGCTACTGTGTGGTTTGTCCTTCTCCTTAGCCTTCCTTGCTTCCTCGTTTTGGGCTATTGCCTTTACATAATGTTTGACTTTCACCGACTAGCCCAGCTCTCGATTTTATTGCTTTATTCCACTTAACAGTATTTTACTAAAGCACTGGTTCTCAAATGGGGGTCCGCGAAGCCCTGCCTGCCGCATCAATCAAACCCGCAATAAAACTTTTTCTTTTTTTTAGATTGAGGAGAAACATTTTAATTTTCTCGTGTGTTTTCACGTACGCATGTCAATGAGATACGCCTACGTCACACAACCCTTAGTTATATCCATTTTTTAAAATCATTATCATAATTCAACTAAACCTTTCCCGTCTCCCCCACGACTGGGGTCCTCCATAATCTCCGCAGGTTCACAGGGGTCCGCAAAACATCAATGGTCAGAACCACTGTACTAGAGGATGGCTATAGTTCTGCTGCTTCCTTCAGTGCGGGCGAAGACTTGTCTGCCTGTATTAAGTTGAAATAAACTATTGCAACGAGAAGGTGCGAATGGTTCTTCCAGCACCCTGTGGAAACTTTCTTAGGGTTGTTTGCAAACGCTGCCGAAAAACAAATTAGGGATGTTTATTTGCACTTTTATTATATTGAATGCGATGATCCGACTAGCGGAAGTAATAAACTATGTATGCTTGGGTATCAAACTATATAATGTGAGTAGATGTAGTGAACAAGCGTTGGAGCTAGAAACGTGTGCAACTTTTGACCAATTAGTATTAAGACATTTCTAAGTTCCTTGAATTCCACGTTGTTGGATATCTGGGACTACTGTAAACCGTTTATAATAAAACGGCTGTATACCATTTCAGTTAAACAAATTTTGGAAAAACCGAAATAAACCGGTTTTTAGGAACGCGTAACCGGTAACCGAAACCGTAAAAATTAAAACCGCAAAAAACCGAAACGAAACCGTTATCAACAGTAAGCAGCAACCGTAACCGTAACCGAACAGTAATATTTTCGGTTTGAGTCCCTGGTTTTAGAATGCGTAGTTTATTTATCCAGGCCGAAAGACACGGTTCCTTTTCTCCCTCGAACAGCCTGTATATCTTACACCGAAGTCCCTACGCAAAAGACCCTAATGGCTGGATGGACGAATCATACAGCGTCAATAGTGTTCATTCATAGTGTTCCTCACGTTTCCGCATGTGTTCTGCCATTGCTGAGCCAGTCATAAAAATAAACGCCCAGTGGCTTGCTCTTTTTACGCTGTTTGAATTGTCTCATCAAGTCGTAGTGTCGGCTACATCTAGAATTAAGCTAAAACGAAATATATATATATATATATATATATATATATATATATATATATATATATATATATATATATATATATATATATATATATATTTTCTGTTTCACAAGTAAAAAGTTTAGTTCGGCAAACTTGCCGCGGAAGGTATATCTCTCGAACCTTTTGTCAGCGACACGAGTAAAACTGGATCTTTCTTGCGAATGCACATAGGCGCGATTCCTAATGGTGCAGTTTTGCCATGCCCATCGCGCACAGAAGTGTAACTTATGCAAAGGAGACTCGCATATGGAAGCTTACTAATAAAAAGGCCCGTTCACAGGGAGGTGCAAATTTTACAAAGGTGCAACTTAAAAATAAAAAAAAAATAATGCCGCAATAGTAATCACCAGTCGGATGAGGTGACGCAAGAAATACGTTTATACGAGACTTTTAGTATTGAGTATAGGAGTAAGCGTTAGCGCTGAGAGTTTGTGTTGGCTTTGCGTGCTCGACGTTGCGCATATTCGTCGTCTTCATTCGTCCATTCAGCCAGCAGTTTGAGCACAGCGCAAGCGCAATGTGGAACACACAACGCTAAACCTAACGCACAGTGGTCGCGTTTGCTCGTATATACGTAATGCTAAAACTAACTATTGACGTCATGCTGCGACGTGGCTGCCAGGTAAGGCTCCTAGATGTGGGCGACTAATTTGTCCGACTGGAGGTTGTTGAGGGCTAACTCCAGCACACTGAACCTCTGTTCAGAAACCTCCATTGGCTTAATCCTGGACATGAGGTCCTCTGTTCGATCGTCCTGGTCCAGACGAGACTTGTGCTCGTGACTTGAAAAATGTAATGAATTACAATTACAAATTACCTAGCCTCAAGTGTAATGGATTAACGTAAAAAATACTTTAGCTGAAAAGTAACGGAAAACTTGAAGTAACGTTACAAATTACTTTCACGATAATTTTTTCGTACACTTATTCAGAAAACAATCGAAACAATTACGATATTTTTCAGAAATGTTCTGCAACACTATTTTTTATTTATCATACGCCCGTATTATGGAGACCTTGTAAATGTAAAATATTAGATAGAGTTAGGAGACCGTGTTGGTTAATATTTTGAACGCAAAATGAGACAATGGACACACAAAAACGCGTCCATGTCTGGCGTGTTTTGTGTGTCCCGCGTCTCTTTTCGCGTTGACATACCAAGAATAAAATATTGTATTTAAGAGAAAGAGTGTAGGCCTACTCCTTTCATCAGTAAGCTGACAAGGCACCGAAAGCTGCAACCACACCCGCCATCCCGATAGCTTACGGCCTCCGGAAATCATCCCTGGAATTTTGAAGGGCAAAGCTAGCGGTGCGCATGCTCAGTAGCAGCGTCAACCTCAGCTACGAGGTTCGGAGCTGAAGAAGCGATCTACGAAAGCTACCATTTGCCTTAGGCGTTCCGCCTGTTATTCACTAATATATATATATATATATATATATATATATATATATATATATATATATATATATATATATATATATATATATATATATATATATATATATATATATATATATATATATATATATATATATATGTCATGTATATTTGCTAGTTGACTGCTGCAAACCTTTTAATATACTGTTATATTTGTTATTGTATGTGCGAATGCATATGATGTACCCCACTATGTTTCAGTGCGTCCTTAACTGAAACTTTCGTGTAGATGATAAGGGTATTCGAGTAGTTGTTCGCCTTCGTTATTGTGCCTTCGAAGTAAACCTTTTTCGTTTGCCATGGTCCTTAGTTCCTATGTTTTGCGGGAAAGGGCTTGTTATGTTGATGAGGTTACATGGACCTGGTTTCTGTGGAAAGGTCGTGAGTTCGTTGTTAGAATAGGTCATCACTTTGAGGAGGACGCGTTTTCGGAATGAAGCCGCGTTTCATTTAGGTCAATTTGAGTGCGAAGTTCTCCTTGAATTTTCGAATGGGACGCATTTGACGAAATTGTTGAAGTTTCCTGAACGATTTTACCGCAGGGGGCACCTGTGAAAGCAGGTGTTTGGTGAGTGGCGTCACCACGGACCCCGAGCCATGCGGGTTCGCCCGCCCACGTCTGGCTGTGCGTGGCTTTTCCGTGTCCTGGGAAAAGGAAATCCTGCTGTTTGAGCCGAGGCCCGGGGTAGGTTTGGACCCTTCCGGGCCCCCGGGTAGAAGCAATACACAACTCCGTCCCCCGCTTCTCGTAGACGGGAGTCCTGGTAAGGCTCGGACAGGATGATTCAGTCTAGTCGCCTTTTCTTCTACTATCCCCTCCGATCTTTCACTTTTACCTTTCCTGTTTCTTTTACTTGTCTCTCATTTCTCTTACTCCTTTTCACCCTCTTTGGCGGCAAGGGCTAACCTTGGGTGGCGATGGACCTCTGTCTTGACCCACACTTGGGTATAGTTTCCCGGCAGCACTGTTAGCGTAACGTCTCCAGCCAAGCCCTTCTTGTTATGGTGCGTTACCTAACCCCTTGTTGGGCTCGGTGGTGGGCGGTGCACCGCGGATTCTGAACACTCTTTGCCCTCCTATGGCGCCTCACCTCTCCAAACCCCGTTCAGGGCAAGCCTTTAAAAGGCGTTGTCTTGAACCCAAGACCATTGACAAAGATTCTGAAGTCGAAACGTTTACGAAGTTTTTCGTTGTTCATTCGCTCGATGAACAAAATCCTGTTGCAAAGCTGTCGCCTTTTGTTGTTGCAAAGGTACTGGAAAACCTTGTCGGGTTCTCCTACAAGGCTAAAAACCTGCACTTTGGAGACCTCTTAGTGGAGGTAACCACCAAAAAACAAAGTGAAGCGATCCTGAAGCTGACCAGTTTTGCTTGATGTCAAAGTGTCGGTTAGCCCTCACCGCACGCTCAACACCATCCGTGGGGTCCTCTCCGAGGAAGACTTCTTCCACACTAGTGAGGAAGAACTCCTCGAGGGACTCTAAGGTGTTGGTGTTGTTGCCGTTAAGCGCATTATATTCCGAAAAATGGTGAGAAAAACCTTTCCAAACACGTTATTCTTACATTTGAGCGACACAGACTGCCAGAAACCATCAAGGCAGGATACATTAACTGCCGCATCCGCCCCTACGTCCCCAACCCCCAGCGGTGCTTCCGTTGCCAGCGCTTTGGCCACGGATCGCGCAGCTGTCGAGGAATGGAGACGAGCGCAAAGTGTGGCAGCCACGACCATCTAGCCGACATCTGTGAAGATGCCATTTCCTGCGCCAACTGCAAGGGTCCTCACCCTGCCTACTCTCGCTCTTGCCCCTTGTGGCGACAAGAAAAGGAAATCCTTACCCTAAGAACCAAAGTGGGCATATCATATCCAGAGGCAAAGCAAAGGTTCTCCTTTCTTTCGAAAGGTACGTACTCCGACGCGGTGAGCAGGGGCCCTCCACCGCGAACGGAATCTAAGGCCACCCAGGTCTCGCCTGAAGCCCTGGCAGTGGCCCTTCGGGCCCCAACCCCCCCCTCCGCAGGGGCAGCAGCTCCCCCACCTTCTGGAGGGAGCACACCAGCTGCCCTCAAGTCTCAGGACAGGCAGGCAACGCCTTTGCCAGTCCTTACTTCGACGCCTTCCCCCAGTGAGAAGGAGCGACACTCTCGGCCCAACTCACTGGAGAGGGCCTCCTCCAAAGAGCGGCACAACTCTCGTGCTGCTCTCCCAGTACGCAAGGGGCCGGAGCAGGCAGAGTTGAAAGACGCTCTGCCCAGCACCTCCGCTGCCTCTTCGGCTGGTCGCGGCCGGGGCCTGGCTCCCCGTGATCCAAGTCGGAAGAAAACGCTGGCTAACACCAGCGACACGACTCAAGAGGCAGACTTGTCCATGGAGTTGGACGATTCGGCTGCTCCTGCGTCTGACTCAGATAGCATGGAGTGGCAGACGCAGACCCGTGCAGGGAAGAACAAAAAACCGGTTACTGCACCGAAGTAATCCAAGTTGTCTCTCTCCCTAGTTTTAATCTTTTTACTACCGAGTTTTATTGATTTACATTTTCCGATATAAACAAATTTTTTAAATGGCAAAAGTAAATTTTATGCAATGGAACTGTCGTGGCCTTTTTAAGAAATATTGATGATATAAATCATTTTATGGATCAGCTTCAGCCGATAGCTCTTGACTATTCAGGAAACTCATCTTCATGATCACTCTCACTCATATCTCAAGACGTCACCGGGTCTTTAGGAAAGACCGTCTTAGTGACACTCCCTCTGGTGGCGTGGCAGTGGTTGTACAGGGTGGGGTAGCCTGCTCTGAGGTCCCACTCTGTACACCACTTGAAGCCGTGGCAGTGCGCCTTCTTTTAGACCGCCTCATAACTGTAGTATCACTTTATTTACCACCTAACACTCCATTACATCTTAGTGAATTGCAGGGTCTTGTAGGTCAGCTCCCACAGCCCTTTATAATTCTAGGCGATTTTAATGCCCATCACCCCCTATGGGGTAGTATTCGTCAAGGCTCTCGTGGAAGTGTAGTCGAAAGTCTTTTATTGGCATCTGGGCTATGCCTTCTTAATGGGAGACAGCCAACATTTTTCAGTGCAGCTCACATCACATTTACATCCATAGATCTGTCGATTTCATCCCACTCATTGTTTCCTTGCTTTACTTGGAAAGTTCTCAACAACTCTTTTGGCAGTGATCACTTTCCGATTGTTTTAGAGAGCGTTGTTCAGCTGCCCTCACTTTTGAAACGAATCCCTAGGTGGAAGTTAGATAAAGCTGACTGGTCACTTTTGGAGTTACATTCCACTTTGGACCCTTCTCTGCTTTCTTCTATGTCACCCGAAGATGCTACACTGTATATTACTGAGCAGATACTAAATGCTGCTGAGGTGTCTATTCCACGAACCTCTGGTAATGTGCCAAAAAAATGCAAACCATGGTGGAACAAGGAGTGTGCCACAACCTTAGCGGATCAAAACAGGGCTTGGGGCAAATTTCGCAGGTATCCCACATCACGTAATCTCGCAGAGTTCAGGCAGCGGAAAGCTAAAGCCCGTTGGACCAGAAAGTAGTCAAAATGGAAATCCTGGATGAAGTATGTTTCTTCTATAAATAGTTTTGTGCCAGCCAAGGAGGTTTGGGATAGATACAGGAAAATAAATGGAGACTATAGGTGCTTTGCAATTCCTACTCTTGATGCCCCTTCTTCATCTTTAGTTGACATCGGCAACATCCTTGGTGAACATTTTTATAATACATCCAGCTCGGCAAACTACAGTGATTCGTTCAGTAGATTTAAATCTCGTGCAGAGCGACAAAACATCTCCATGTCTGGAGGAGACTCGGAGCCTTATAACCAGCCTTTTACGCAGTGTGAACTTGAAATGGCACTTGACATAACGAGGGTTTCTGCTCCAGGGCCCGACGCAGTTCATTATGAAATGCTTCGTCGCCTTTCTCCTGAGTCCCTGAAAAGTCTTCTCTTGTTCTTCAATTTATTGTGGGAAAAAGCCTGCTTTCCCCATGCCTGGAAGCATGCACATGTCATCCCGCTCCTAAAGCCACAGAAAGACCCTTCACTACCATCAAGTTACCGCCCAATTGCTCTGACGAGCTGTGTTGGGAAAACATTTGAAAGGCTTATAAACAGGCGGTTAGTATACATATTAGAAAAGCAAAGGTCCTTGACAAAAATCAGTGCGGGTTTCGCCGAGGTCGATCTACTCTCGATAATTTGGTTCGCCTGGAAACCGTTATACGCGAGGCATTTGTGAACAAGCAGCACTGTGTTGCAGTGTTTTTTATTTAGACAAGGCGTATGATACCACTTGAAGATATGGTATCCTGAAAGACTTGTATGCTTGCAATATCCGTGGTAGGATGTTGCAATGCATTAAGAACTTTCTAACAAACAGAACCTTTCAAGTCCGGCTTGGCAGCACCCTGTCTAAACCTTTTGTTCAAGAAAACGGAGTCCCACAGGGAGGCATTTTGAGCGTTACTTTGTTTGTACTGAAAATGAATTCTCTCGCACGAATGTTACCTCAGTCTATTTCCTACTCTCTTTATGCTGACGATATACAGATCTCCTCATCTTCTTGCAATCTTTCTAGTTGTGAGCGGCAGTTACAACTGGCTATAAACAAACTTTGTAAGTGGGCAGACGAAAATGGTTTCAAGTTCTCTGTTGCAAAGACAGTCTGTGTGCCTTTTTCCTACGTCGCGGGCTCTCCTTAGACCCAGCTTTGGAACTAAACGGGACTCTGATTCCTGTTAGGAAGGAGCACAGATTTCTTGGTGTCATATTTGACAAAAAACTTACCTTCATTCCCCACCTGAAATTCCTCAAGGAAATTTGCCTTCGTTCCACAAACCTTCTGAAAGTTTTGGCTCATAAATCATGGGGGTCGGATCGGAAATGTCTTTTGCATTTGTACAACGCGCTTGTGCGATCTCGTCTTGATTATGGCGCCGTGGTGTACGGATCAGCTCGCCCATCTGCTCTCAAGATGTTGGATCCTGTACATCATCTTGGCTTGCGTTTGGCAACGGGTGCTTTTCGGACATCGCCTGTACTTAGTTTGTATGCGGAATCAAATGAGATGTCGCTGTGTAAAAGACGTCAATACCTCAGCCTAACCTACGCGTCTAGGATCCTAGCAAACCCTGATCACCCAACGTATCATTCCGTACAAAGGTCTCAATTCTACCGTCTCTTTGAAAATAAGCCAAGCATTGTCAGAACCTTAAGTTTTCGTATAGAGCAATTTCGTTCCTCACTCCAACTTCGTCTGGACGAACTTAACCTAATTCAGAACACAGTCTGCGTTGCGCCCTGGAATGTGGTGCGTGTTTTTTGCGACTGGACTTTCACTAAGTTTAATAAGAATAGCATATCAGCTCTTGCGATTCAGCAGGAATTCCTTGACCTGGAAGAGAAATATAAAGATTATGCTCACTTTTACACGGACGGTGCCAAGACTTCATCTTTTGTCGGTTGTGCCGTGCACTCAGGTCGTTTTGTTAAAGTCAAACGTCTAGAGGAATTTGCGAGTATATTTACTGCTGAAATCTATGCTGTGTCTTTTGCGTTGGATTATATTCTGAAGACTAAAACTAGACGGGCCGTAATATTTGTGGACTCTCAGAGCGCCATTACTGCAATATGCTCTCTAAAAGCCACTAAGAATATGCTTGTGGAACAGGTGCGAAGTAAACTTAACGGAGCTTTACGTAAAGGTCACAATATAAAATTCTGCTGGGTTCCAAGTCTTGTGGGAATAAAGGGTAATGAGGAGGCAGACAGGCTCGCTGCATCTTCAGGTAACTGCTCTCAATATCAAGCTAGCTTGCCCTATCAGGATATCAAATCATTAATTAAGTCGTCACTTTTTCGTTTATGGCAGACAGAGTGGGCCATGGAGTCTAATAACAAGCTCCATGTAAGCAAACCAGTCCTTGGGTCTTGGGAGAGCTCCTCACTTAAGAACCGCTTTCACGAAGTTGTATTGTGCCGGCTTCGAATTGGGCACTCTTTCCTTACACACAGATATCTCCTTTGTAGGGAGGATCCACCAGTTTGTGAGCACTGTGGAGACCATCTTACTATTCTCCATATTTTGTGGCTCTGCCCGGAATTTGACACTGAACGACGTGCTCCTTTTCCAGAGTTTTTTAGATTTTGTATTCCATTTCATCCCGCTCTCTTGCTGGGAAAGCACCCTCTCGTTCCTCTTGATCGAGTTTTATCATTTATTACTAGTACTGGCCTTATACACCAGATCTAGTCCCAGCTATTTTCAGGATCGCCTTTTTGTAATGACGTGACCATAGGAGCTTCATCAGTTAATTTAGTCTGGCGCAGTATGGCGCTTCGTTGCTGTCTGCGCCATGAAACCCGCATAACAACAGCAGCAGCAACTGAAGAGAGATGGCAAAAGTTCGAAATTTGTAAACCACAGCTGCTCTTGATGCTGCAGAACTCTGTATCAATGACGATAAAAAGGCGGTCGAGCAGGATCGTGTGCAGAGCAACAAGAACGTAGTTTAATGGACGTCGGCGGTATTTATCAAATAGCGCCGGGCGCACTGCGCATGACTAGTGCCTTGTCATGCGAGGCGTTGTACATGATAAGCCCGATACATCTCTTCACGGGTAACAAAAGACAAAGTATAAAGTACAAGTTCATGCCACTTGATTGAAGTCAGAGTCATAATGAAGACGCTCTGGAGGCTTCACCGTGCGAGTCGACTTCCTGGCTTGTGACCCTGACCCGCCATCGCCTGAAGGTTGCTGTTGGCGTGACGGTGCTAAGGGCTGCGTCGTCGTACCAGTGGCCAGGTTTCTGTTGGCCGTAGGTGCTGCACCGCCGTTTGGAGTTTCCTGGATCTGCGACGTCGCCTCGTTGCTCGGGGTCGACTCTGTCTGGACTGGCAGCTCGGTGCCATTCTCGTCTGGACCGGGCGTACTCCAGTCGTCGTCGTCACTCGCTTCCGCATAGCGCTCTCTGGTATGTAGCAGGTGCTGCCGGTTACGTCTCAGCATTCGGTGATCTTCTGTCAACACACGGTAAGACCTGGGAGCGGCCGTGTCAACCACCTTGGCTTTCCGCGACCATGCAGTGTCTCTAATCCTCACGACGTCCCCTTGAGCTAACGGTGGCAGTGGTTGCCCTTTTCGAATTTGAACGTGTTTCTTTACTGTAGTGGCTGTTACTTCGCCAAAGTCCGGAATGTTAGTCCGAAGACGCCTGCCTTGAAGAAGTTCCCCCGGAGATCGGCCGTCTTCTAGTGGCGAAGAGCGGTAGGCCAGCAGGCCTAACCAGAAGTCGTCCCTGGATTCTTCAGTTTTCTTCAGAATGCGCTTGACAATCTGCACACCCTTTTCTGCGAGTCCGTTAGACTGAGGGTAGTGGGGGCTGGACGTGACGTGTTTGAAGTCATACCTCTTCGAGAAGGCGGAGAACTCGTGGCTGGAAAACTGCGGTCCATTGTCGGTGCAGACTTCGAGCGGTATGCCGTACCTTGCGAACATGGAGCTGAGTGCCGCAATTGTGGTTCTTGCGCTTGTGTCCGTCAGCTTCTCGACCTCTGGGAAATTGGAAAGCGCGTCAAACGCAACGAGGTATGAGTTTCCTCCAAAAGCAAAGATGTCAACCCCAACCCTGCACCATGCACAGCTCGGAAGTGGGCGCATTAGTAGTGGTTGTACTGGTTGCTTGTAAGAGAACTTTCTACATGTAGAGCAGTTCTGTATCAGCAGGGTGATGTCGCCGTTGAGACCCGGCCAAAAAACAAGGCGTCGTGCCCTTTCTTTGCATTTCTGTAAACCGAGATGACCGGCGTGAATTCTTTGTAGGATTTCTTGTCGCATGCTTCTCGGTACGAACACTTTTGTTCCCTTAAAGAGTATTCCGTTCACCACAGATAGTTCCGATGCAAAAGGTTTGAGTTCACCTTGGAGTGGCTGGCCAGCTGACAGGCTGCTGATGCTCGACTGCACGTAGTCGTCCCGAGCAGTCTCTTCAGCCAGTTTTTCTTGCGTTGCTTCCGTCACCATGGAACCCAGGAGCTGAATCGCGTGTACTTCCACGTCGTCTGTGGCACCAGCCTTGTCGACCTGACCGACGGGAGACGCCCGTGACAGCATGTCTGCCAAGACTAGGTGCTTCCCTGGAACATACTGCAGGACATAGTCGTATTTGAGAAGTCTTAAAAAAATCTTTGTAAACGAGGCGGCATGTCACAAATTCCTTTCATTGCAACAGACAGGAGCGGCTTGTGGTCTGTCTCAATGACGACCTTCTGCCCGTAAACAAACTGGTGAAATTTGTCGCAACCAAACAAAATGCTAAGCGCCTCTTTTTCAATTTGTGCGTAACGTTGTTCCACTTGCGTTAGCGCTCGGGATGCGTAAGCCACCGGTCGCCAGTGACCGCCGTGACACTGCAAAAGCGCCGCACCGACGCCGTCTTTCGATGCGTCACACGTTATCTTCGTCTCCTTTCGAGGATCGAAGATTGCTAACACGGGCGCTGTACTAAGAATCTGCGTGATGCTGTTCCACTCGCTCGCATGGTTCTTGGTCCACTCAAACACCGAATGAGTCTTGATAAGCGCTCGCAACAGCCCCGTTCTTTCAGACAGGTGCGGCACATATTTTCCGAAGTGGTTAATCACTCCCAGCATACGCTGAATGTCTGTTTTGTTCTTTGGCACCGGCATTTCCAGCAGGCCTTGCACCAGCTTTGGATTGGGCGAGATACCTTTCGCTCCGATTATGTCACCCAGGAACTGTATTTCCGTTAAGCCGAATCTACATTTCTGTGCGTTAAACGTTAAACCAGCTTTTTCAGCAGCTTTCAACGCTGACACTAGGCGGTCATCATGCTCTTGCCGCGTCGCGCCCCACACCAGAATGTCGTCAATATACACGTGCACGCCAGGTAGACCATCGAACACTTGACTCAGTGTCCTTTGGAAAACTTCTGGCGCCGACGAGATACCAAAAGGCAGCCGGAGGTAACGGTATCTGCCAAAAGGAGTTGCGAAAGTACATATTTTCGACGTTTTCTCGTCCAGTGGTATCTGGTGGAAGCCAGAGTTTGCGTCTAGGCAGCTAAAGTAGACTGCGCCGGCCAGTTCTCCTTCTATGTCTTCCCGCTTGGGAAGCTGGTAGTGCTGCCTCTTTACATGCTCGTTAATTCTTCTTGGGTCCATGCAGACCCGAAGTCTGCCATCTTTTTTCTTGACCAAAACCAAAGGGCTTACCCAATCGGTCGGGGAGTCTTCTCTTTTGATGATTCCCGCTTGCTCCATTCTTTGGAGCTCGTCGCGAAGAGGCTGACGGAGGGACAGGGGCACCCTCCGGGCTGGCTGGACGACGGGGGCGGCACCAGGCTGCAGGACCATGCTGTAGGGCTGCTTCAGGCAGCCTAATCCATCGAAAAGGTGCCTGAAATCTTTAGTAGCCTTGTACTCCTCCGAAGTTCCGATGGCGTCCACTGTGCGCTGCACAATTCCTAAGGCTTCGCTTGCGTCCAGTCCCAGTATGGCCTGGCGACCATCTTTCACGACAAAGAACTTCACACTATTAGTAGCCTTTCCGACGGTCACCTTCTGGCACGTCGTTCCAAAGTTTCTTATAACTCCTCCTGTGTACGCTCGCAGGACAGAGCTACTGGGCTTCAACGCTTCTGGCGCTCGCAGCTTTTTGTACACTGAAAACGGTAGCAGGCTGACTTGAGATCCGGTGTCAACTTTAAAAAAGACTTCTCGAGCAGAAACTTGAGCTTTGATGATCCAATCGTGTTTTCCCGTTTTCAGCCGCCCATCTCTAGATGATGATGATTGGAGGCTACATGGCGCAAAAAATGCTACTGAGGCCAAAGTGCGCCAGACTAGGTTGTTCATTCACATTCTAGATAAAATGGGACGCGTTGCTCGTCATTATCATGGGCATTAAAGCTGGATTGTAAAAATACGAGAACAATGCGTAA
>JAZHYW010060882.1:0-27509 GCA_037355805.1 Ixodes ricinus | reverse complement strand
GCAATCGGCGCCAAAAATCACATCACTGCCAATGCCATTCACTTCTGCCAGACCGGCAGACAACACCGCATCGTCCTCCCCCTCCGAGTCCTCACCTTGGGGATGGGCTTGATTTTTGTGCCCAGCTCCTGCTCGATGAGGTGCAGCAAAAAGCGGTCGTCGTAGGTGATCAGGTTGATGGCGATGCCCAGGTGGCCGAAGCGCCCGGACCTGCCGATCTTGTGCAGGTATGTCTCCGCCATATTGGGGAAGTCAAAGTTGATCATCACATTCACCGCCTGAATGGTTATGCCCCTCGTGAACACGTCTGAAACGCACAGAAGGAAAAACAGGCTCGACACGTCCAGCAGAGGAGCAAAAACTAGGGATAACCGAGCCGACCTTTGACAGCGTCCCTTATGTCAGAGTCCCACTAGAGCGACAATCGGAAACAACTGACGGCAACGAGCTTCGGACCGCATTCTTTCACGATTTCATGGGCTCTGCAGAATAAGGAGGCCATTCTTAAACACTAGCATCACGCACACAAAGGTATCTTTGGCAGGCTCGCAATCGCTCGTGCTTTCTCGACGACCATCGAACGTCCGAAAGTCCGCCAAAGGTACCGTCGCGAGCGTGCTGCACGGGTTGGAGGTTCGTCGATGTCGGTCATTTTCGTTCAATGCTTTAGTAGGACTCCGGCATCGAGGAGCCACTGGAGGTCTCGGCACATTCTTTGCTGCAGTTTGCTAAAAAATGTACATTTATTTTCGACAGTACACCGTCATGTCGTAATGCGAACAGTACGATGAAACACAGTACCACTCCCACCTTAATTGCACGGTTGGGAGTACCTATAAAACATCTGAAATAAAAACTATAAGCGCTAATTGGCTTCGCAAAAATGAAATGCGTGGTGAGACACTCGGGCACAGATTCCCGTGAGCTATTACAGTCATTCTTCCCGGGCACGATTTATGTGAGCAAGCTCGTTCGAGAAGCAGCCCCAATCGAGGTTCCCTTGACGTCCCCAAAGTAATCGGAGGGCAACGATCAGTTACGCACTCGAGTCAGAGATCTGCGCCGTGTTCGTACAACACTACGCCACCCTCCATGAGACAAAATGAACCAAAAACATTCTTCCCACAACCTCGGCAACCAGCGAGAAGGGTGAGGCATCCTCACCGGAGCAGACTAAGTTCCTGCAGAGGCCGGCGTGGAATTCGTGAAACACGCGGTTGCGGTCCTTTGCGACATCTTGGCGTGGATGTAGTAGCACGAGTAGCCAAACTCTGTTATCTTCTTGGCAAAGAGCTCCGCTTGCTGAGTCGAATTACAGAAGATGATGGACTGGTTGATCTGCAGCCGAAAAACCATCCCAGCAACAACAGGTATACAGCATCCAATACACCAAACTGTGCAACTTGAGAAAACAAACAAGATTCGTGGACAACTCGCTACAAAGAAAACCCTTTCGGGAACAAACTGAATAAATACATTCACTTTTGTCTCATTAGTAGGGACGACTCTTAAAACAGACAGCGTTCGAGGGACCGGAGGTGCCCATAATAATCGGACGACCGTAGAACGACGCAACAAGATACCAACAAAGTCTAAGGCCTTCTCTATTGAATTCACCAATATCCGTTTTCCGGGTTTGCCGCTCAGGAAGTGGAGAAGTTTTGTCAGCATTACGATGCCTCAGTAGCAGAACTAACAACGAATTCTCATAACGGAAGCAAACACAGAAGAAAAAAAAAGATAGGAAGGAAGCCAGCAGATGGGCCAGGTAGGGCTTACCCTGGAGAAGAGCGCTATGAGACAGTGCACCTTCTGCCTCTCTTGAACGAAGGCGCTGTACCGCGTAACTCCCTTCAAGGTTAGCTCGTCCATCAGGTTTATCCCGTATGGGTTGTGGAGGTGCTTCTTCTGCGAAGGGGCAAAAGGGGGCCTCCACTCATCCAGAGCTCTCGGCTTGAAGCCCCCTTACACGGCTGTCTAGAACTTTTGTCTTCTCAGTGAATCTAATGTGTCCGTCAAGAGGCCATTCAGTAGCTGAACTGACATGAAAATTCATCAGTGAAAACAAAAGGAGGCAAAAAACGTTCAGCCATCCCACTCTGGTAAATAAGAAAGAGCAGCGGAGCTGTATTATGTGCGACTAACTATGAATGACAGCAGACACCAGACAACCGGCAACCCGATTTTCTGGTTGCCGCCGTCACTCATGTATGGTGGTAGCTGTCCGGAGAATTGTGTCAACATTTGTTTGCTGGCGGACACGATCCTGGGGAAGCTAGCCCTTAACAGCTCTACTGTAATAATGATTGAAGACGCCTGGTCAAGAAGATTGGGCAGGCTCACCGTGAACTGCTCCACAGTCAGGGGGAATGTGGCAGAATAGAGCAGGATCTGTCTGTCGTGATGAAGGAAGCTGATCACTTTGTCCAGGAGACCCTTGAAATCCTGGGACAGCAACTTGTCCGCCTGAAAGAGAGAGGCCCTCCTTGCTCAGGCACTGCCACACCGGCCGCCCACACACCCACACCCAAAGGGCAGTGGGGCGAGAGAAAACCAATGCCAAATATGTCGGATAATAAACGTTGATGCAACGTTTGAAGCCGAGGCCAATGTACCGTATTTTCGCGATTCTAAGCACCTCCCCCCCCCCCTTTCAAATATAAACACGTGAAAAAAGGTTTGTATGCGAATGTAAGCTCCCCCTTCTAACAAGAAATTTGAGATCGGAGACGCCGGAGTCGCGAACGGCCGCTTTCGCTTGGTTTCAACATCAGTTAATAGATGGCAGCACATACCGCAGTATTCCACTTTCGCAACCGTTCAGGTAGTGTAGGGAGTGCGTTGCAGAGTCGTGGTGCGTTGCCGTACCATCTATCGAAGATGTTTTTTTCTGTTTGGACTCCTTGCGCTTGTTGCAGTCGGTTTAGTCTGTTAAGCCTATTCGTCCACGTTGGGCTCGCAATCGCACTCCGTTCACTGTCGTCATGAGTGCGAAGAGAACTTCATATACAAAGAAGTTCAAGAGAACGGTTATTCCTTACGCGGAAGACAACGGAAATCACGGTGCTGCTGAAAAAGTTTGGAGTGGACAGAGCATGTGTGATTCGGCGCAGGAGACAGCGGAATCAGATTTTCGAGGGCGCCGCGAGCCGCAAAAATTTACGGGACCCCGCAGGGGCCGGCACCCGGAGCTCGAGAAGGAGGTCTGCGAATTCGTCCGCAGCGAACGATGCGGCGGCTTTGCCGTCACGGCCGATTCCGTACAAAGGAAGGCTATGGAAATTGCCACGCGGATGGAAATTCCCCGTTCAACATTCCGCGCAGGCCGAGGCTAGGTGCAGCGGATGATGAAGAGGAACGGTTTCTCTTTGAGACGCCGCACCACTATCTGCCAGAAGCTACCGGTGAACTTCGAGGACAAGCTTGTCAACTTCCAACGTTATGTGATGAAGCTGCGTCGCGAATCGCGCTACGGACTCAGGGAGATCGGCAGTGCCGATGAGACCCCTCTGTACATCGACACGCCAAGGACGTGCACCATGACCAAAGTAGGCGCTCGAAATGTAAAAGTGCGTACGACTGGGCCAGTGTTGCCAGGCGGTGAAAAAAAAGTCAGCAGATTGATCCCCAAAAAATCAGTAGATTTGCGCAAAAATCGGAAGATTCTGCGAAATCTGTGTTTTGCAATGCTTGGCTATTTCCAATAAACCACACTTCAAAAAAATAGTATAGAGTAACAAATACCTTGATAATATACACAAATAAAAATGGAAAAAAACAAGACCAGTTTTTGTGTAATTCACGTATACCCAACTAAAGTTTACCTGTTTTATGGAGGGCAAAGTAAAATGGCACCGTGAATTTTTCGTTTTATTAGCATTGATTAGTGTTGTGATTTCGAGGATTATTCTTTGAAATCGAGACTGAGCCATGTTTGGGATCAACAGATGAGTGCGACATCCACCTGTCGCTATTATTGAAAAAAAACCAAAACAAGACATTCCAGTAAGTGCGCGCGTACATGTCCAACGTAAGTCCTCTGCAAGCTGCCATTTTTCCTTACTGGGCTGTGGAAGGTTTTTGACGCAACATTGTTGGCGCGGAGCACTGTTGAGGCTACGCGTCGTCTGCTACGGGCTTATTTCTTTTTCGCCTGACCCAAACTTTGGGTTCAAACATGGAAAAACTTAATTGGTTTGCTTTTTTAAGCCACCGAGGAATAACATTATATCATTTTCTTGCCAGACCCTGCCAAATAAAGGTAAAGAACTGACATTTTGATGTCGCTCCCATGCATTCCGCCAGGCGAATGAATGAAAATGGCGGCCCTCTCCGCTCAGCTCGGAGCAGCCGAGAGTTCAGGCCACGGTGGTTCAGGCGTTTGTGCTCACGCCTCTCGTTCTGCGCCGCGGGCTGATTAGCTCACTCGGGAAAGGGATGTTACGGCAGCGAGATCATAGACTGGCTTAACTCTCCCCATAAATGGCTCTGGCCCGGATGTCACCGTCAACGGGCTTCTGGGCCATCTAGTCAGTGCTTCGTTTTTAATTCTGGGAGAATATGAGTTTACTTTGATGGGCGACCCTGGGAACTGAAGAAGCAAAATATTAAAGTTTAATATATTTACTAAAAAAAGTAAGTAGACTTTCTTTTTATTCAGTGAAGCAGTAGACCCGGAACGAAATCAGTAGATCTACTGACAGATCAGTAGACCTGGCAACACTGCGACTGGCTATGAGAAGCAGAGGGAGACCATAATGTTGTGCATCACAGCCGATGGTCGGAAACTTGCGCCCTACATTATCCTCAAAAGGAATAACATGCCGAAGAACGAGACTTTCCCTAAAGACGTCATCGTGAGGGTGCAGGAGAAGGGGTGGATGACGAGTGAGCTGATGCAGGGCTTTATCAGAGTTGTGTGGCAGCAGCGGCCGGGAGCATCACTTGGCGGTCCCAAAGGCACCAAGTCCATAATCGTGCTTGATGCGTTCCGTGGTCACCTAACCCCGGAGGTGAAGGCGGAGCTGGAGAATAACAACTGCGACCTGGTGGTCGTTCCAGGGGGATGACATCTGTGTTACAGCTCCTGGACGTCTCTGTGAACAAACCGTTCAAGGAAAATTTGCGGCAGGACTACGAGGAGTGGATCCGTAGCCCCGACCGGAAGAAGACGCCGACGGGAAAGCTACAGAAAGCCTCTCTATCGACCGTGCCGACGTGGATCTCAAACGCTTCCAAGAGGGTCCGTGCCGATGTTGTGGTCAAGTCTTTTAAGAAGTGCTGCATCACCAATCGCCATGACAGCACCAAAGACGACCTCTTGCGGAATAGCGACAGCAGCAGGAGCAGCAGCTCGGGCGGGAGCACGGACGACTCGTCGTCGATTGAAAGCAAGAGCGACTAGTCGACCGTTGTAATAACTGACGGTAAGCGGACTACTCTCCAGTCTTTACTTTAGTTCCTTTAGAACATTTATTCTTTCAGCTTGAATATAATAAATTCGTATTTCTTGTACAAATTTCGTATTTTTGGGGTATGTTCCGAATCTAAGCACCCACCCCCTTTGAACATCGTGGGCGTGAAAAAAGGGGTGCTTAGAATCGAGCAAATACGATAAGTCTCAAGAAGATGTGAAGGACAATTTTACATTAAAATTATGCTCTCATAAACTATAGGACCTTCCATCACTCATAACCCGTGCGAAAAATGCAGAGTCGCTGAGCTGTGGGCAATATACAGCACTACAGAGCAACAGCGCATGCTCCGAAGGCGTTCCACAGCCCAGCAGACAAAGATGGCAGCGTGCATAAGGCGATTTTCGCAAAGCTCTATAGAGCTCACAAATACAGTCTAAGCTCATTACAACAGTCCTGGTTACAACAGACACTTGGATATAACATGCCAATTTGTGAAGTTCGGTTGGTTTTGCTCTATGTACCATTGACTCAACTTCATACTTGCACACAACATACTCCTTCTACAACAGACTGAAATGTTTGTAAAAATCGAGGTCTGTTATATGGAGCCGATTGTAGTAAACAAATGCCCCCCTCAAAAGAAAGTGGGAAAAAAAAAGGAAAAGAGAAAATTTCATTTACTACGGTTAGCTAACGTGCATATTTATAAACCTCTCGCCACTCCAGATGTCCCTGTTGGGTTGCTTCTGAGGAAGTGGAGAAGTTGTGTCAGCAGTGTCATGCCTCAGTAGCAGAACTGACAATTAGTTCTCATCATGAAAGCAACCATACCGGAAAACATTCTGTCCCCCTAAAAAGCGGGCTCCACAAGCACCCCTTAGAACGTACCTCATCCAGGATGATCATGCTGCACTTGTCCATTTGGGCAACACGCTTTTCCATGAGATCCAGGATGCAACCAGGGGTGGCAGTTATTACGTGCACTGCGTACACAGAACAGGGAGCACGTCATCGAATTCGACGCAACTAGGAAATGCATTTTAGCGCAGGCCCCAGGAGCCAAATCAATCAGCACCTTCATATACTGCGCTGCAATATATATAAAAAATGAGCATATGGGAGTAAAAATACCGAAAGACAAACTTGCCAAAACCAGGAAATGGACTATTAGAAGGAGGCATGGCATTTCCAGATGCTCGTGTGCAAAGTATATTGGTCATCGGCTAATGCCCATGTTTCACACTGCATTAAACAAGAGTCTGAGGTACTGATCCCCCCCCCCCGCCGTCGCGCAACTCTGCAGAAGTCGCGTCATGAGTCGTTTAGTCGATTACATAGCCAAAGTTGGTACAAGAAAAAAATCATCTAGATTTATGAAAACAAACTTCTAACAGATACGACAGAGACCCTTAAAAAAGCTTATTTTAGAACATTTGGGAAGTTTGGCAGTCTAGCATTTTATAAAAAATGCTGCAGTACTTGGCTGCTGCTCTGAATACTTAAAATGGAGCATATTAGGGAACTGATTGATGCGGAATGTTAAAATGAAGATTCAAAGTCCAAGGGTTTGTATAAGTGTCGTCAATAGAGCTTCTGTAGCAGAACTAGATAAACTCATCAGATATGCAGCTTCAGTTCCACAAGCAAGGGTAAATCAAAATACTGATTCGTTTTTCAGACAACCCCACTGCTAGGTGAGAAGTGGCACGAAAACAATTTGCTGCTCTTGTGCCCATTGTTAACCACCAATAGGCTGCCTCGATAGAACCACCCTAGAATGCAAAAAAACACCTCGCAAGCCCACAAGCTTGCAAGACGTATCCCAACGTTAAAAACATGCGATCGAGTTGGATTCGAACGAAACATTCTGTCGGTTTTCGCATGGGCGTCTCTCAGCATCTCTTTTCAGTTTCAGCGACCCCATCTAAGGCAGCGACCAGAAAACGCCGCCTTAGATCTGCCAACACTGGGGCAAAGAAGGAAGCTGGCGACCAACCGTTTTCGTAGACACGCATAATGTCATCCTTGAGGTTGGGGCCGCCAGTAGTGTCCATCACTCGAGGCTTGAGGTGCTTGGACAGCTCAGTGCAAATCTGGCTGGCCTGCAGGGCAAGTTCGCGCGTCGGCACTATCGCCATGGCTGAAACACAAAGGCGAAAGGGGGCACAACTCAGCAACCGCTGCAGCAGGGGCAACAGAACATGGGCGGCAGAAAGAGGGGAGGAAATTCGCAGCACAGTCAGAGGGTTGGTATTTGTTTCGTCAGTAGAGGTTCTGTAGCAGAACTGGATGAACGCATCACATGTGCAGCTTTTGATCCATAAATGAGTATAAAAGTAAGAAATGAGCTCCGAAAACTTCCGGTATTTAAGATTTTAGGCTAAATATGGCACGTCCCAAATGCACGAGTAGTGTAAGGAACTCCTTAAAAATCCCAAGTTTTTCAAGAGGTAATGCGCAGAACTCTTTCAACATTTAATATTCAGCGCCAAATTATCCAGAAAATGTGATCAGCCTTTTTTTCTTTCACTTCGTATATTTTTCTGCAGGACTTAAAATATGAAAGTGAGAATACCTTTGTTAAAGTTACAACTTTCCCATTCAAAAACTATTCTATTCCGACAATCCACCGTTCCCAGAATTACTTTGCTGCAAGAATATTTGGCAGGAGCATGTACACTACCAGATCTCGGGTGATAAAGCTGTATCGAGCTTGCTTCATTGAGCTGCAGTGACATAATTTTATCTCCTAAAAAACCGTTTTGTGCCCATTGTACATAATCACTTTCAGCCATGTTCATACTAAGCCATCTTCCCTCTCTGATCAACCAGCAAAAAAAAAAAAAGAAATGGGTGCTTCTCTTAACTATGCAGACAGTTGGCGGGCGGCACCTTATTTGTAAGTTGCAGGTTCTACTCGAGGGTGAAAGCCAAGCACATAGAAACACTGAATTGACCAAGCATACCAAGAACATCTCTCGTGCCCTTCGTAACTCAATCGCAATGGGGCCACTATTCCGTATGCAGGTCTGTTTACTGAAGACAAGTGAGGCTGGTTTAGCAATGCAGCTTCCATAGCAAAGTCGCTCCGTGAACACATTTAAAAAATTAAAGTAAGGTCCATTGGTGGATCTTTAGGGAATGCGTCAGCATGACTTTTGGGAAACGACACACACGTCTCCCTTTGGGAAACGCCAACGCTGACCACTTCCCTTTTCTGTTTTGGCTTTCTCTCTAGCTTCGTCGATTTTATGCTGCTTCTTGACTTCGTTATGGGGTCAGTGTTGGAGTCACCCAAAGGGGGACCTGTGTGGAATGTCCAAAGGGTCATGCTGAAGCATTTTCTAAGGATCCACCAATGGATCTTCCTTCATTTTCTCCGGCGAAGCTGGCTTGCGCGCGTCCCATCCTTTGTCGCACGCAGACCCACGTCTGCTTGCCGCTTCTTGCACAGTATTTTGGCCAGCCGCGCTAGGCGCTGCTTCCGCTCCTGTCCCGGTTGCCCTCCTTGCATGCTTAGCTGCGGCATCCGCTTGACACTTCTTTCGCTGTTCATCAGTTTCCCGCACACGCATTGGCTTCCGCCCCATGACGTCTCCGCCCTCTCGCCTTTGTCCTTCATTACTTTTTTTCTACACGGCGCGCCTCATTCCACTGTTTCGTCAGCAGACGGAGAGCGTCAGCTTTCCCTGTCAGGTAGGTACTAATGCTGATGCATTAATAACCAATGAATGCTACGAACTTGATTCGACAACCGGGAAGCCATGGTGCCCCAAGAGCCTCAAGCACACACTGACTAAAAAAAATGGCACCACAACATGATACTCCCAAATAACAAGACCACAGTGCTGGATTCTCCATGTGAAATATGGACACTGACAAGTTGAAAATGGCAGGGCATCGCTATTGAGCGCCCAGTGTTCAGAGCCGAAATACTGTCCCGACCGGCCGAGTACGAGCTTAGCTGAACGCCGATGGAATACTCGTGTCGAATTCGTGTCTTGGAGTGTAGACTAGCCACGAGTGCTCTTCCGAACTGGCCGCGGGGTGGGGCAAGAGACGGACCCACCTTGGATGTCGTCCTTGGTGACGTCGATCCTTTGTAGCATGGGGATGATGTAGGCGCCCGTCTTGCCCGTGCCGTTCATGGCTCTTGCCAGGATGTCCCTGCCCAGCAGGGCGATGGGGATGCTAGCCTCCTGGATTGGAAGGGGCTTCTCCCAGCCTTTCTCGAAGATGCCCACCAGCAGCTCCCGTTTCAGGCAGAAGTCCTCAAGCTCGTTGCCCCCTGTGTCCATCACGTCCTGCGAGACACGCCCCACCCCGGATAAAAGCTCGTCGGAGGTGCAAATTACGGTCGGTTCCGAACCGGACGTGCAGACGCGTCTGCCGGACGTGTTCGGGAGAACAACGGTGCCCGAGCGTGTGGAACGAAAACCCGCGCTGCAGAGCTTAGAAGTTGGGGTAGCTTCAATCCCCACCCCAGCCAATTCCGATCCGAACGTGCATTAAATCAGCACGTGGTCCGACATGGCTACTGTGTGATGGACGTTAAAGACCCCGGCCTAGCGGTCATAGTGCACTGAATTTCTCATCTATATCTTAAACAGGAGTCACCATACTTCAAAGGCAAGACCAAGCTTACGGCCTATACAAGAACGTCTAACTCGTTCGGACGTGTTCCCATTCAAGCTCTCTAAGGGGCCGGCAAAAGCGAGACACTCTGGCATCTTTGCAACAACCGAAGTAATCGAATTTCCAATTTTACCAGAATTCTCCACCTAAAATTGGGGAGAAAAAAAGATACCCCAAACGACCAATAGCAATAACAAAGGTGTGCTCGTTCATACTATCAATGGGCGTTCTCTAGTTTCCAGAAGTACTTTATGGCTGCCGACTAATTGAGAAGTTGGATACCTCGAAAAGTTGCATTCAGTTCTTCAAGAATGCAACATTTATTTAAAACGATAGCACCTTGAAAAATTTCGTGCAAAGTTTTCAATGTTCCTTTAGCTTGCTTTCTATAAACACCATGCGCAACAGAATAGGGCACACATACATTACACCCTGTTTGTTGCAGGCCTCGTCATTTACTGCGATTGAAATAGTAATTCCCATATATTACTATTTTTTCCTTGAGAACTACTATGAGAAACATTTCCAAGCTTTCAGTTTCATTAAAGCTAAACGAGCCTCAGTGGTTAATGTCTATTGCTCTCACATGCAAAGTCAATTTTTATCTACAAATAATACCAGCGAAAAAGGATTCAGCTCTTACAATCAATGGCAACAACGAAAACTTGAGACCCACATTTGTGAAATACATATTATTCAAATGTTGGTGCCTGTGGAAGTTCTGCAGTCACGAGAACTCCGAAATCAATTACCCGATTAACTTTTTTTTTCTGGAGAAGTTGAGACAAGTGTGATCGAATGATGCACAATCACGTCGTGCAATGCGAAATCATACAGGGCGTTCTTTTAGACCTTACGTATTTGGTTTAAAAGAAAATGCCAGAGCTACACTAATGCGGACATTGCAGGCGAGTTCTACGGCCAGGGGGACGTAAAATCCTGGGCTAACAGTCTCGATAAGTCAGAATATTGACCCTGAAACGATTTTTAACTTCCTCCTCCTTAGCATTATTGCTCAACTCAAAAGCGAAACGAGAAATCGGGTGGCCGCGACAAGCTTGGGCATCAGACACGACGACTGCGAGCTTCCACCATGCTTTTGAAGCACACCATGAAACTTATCATTCGCTAGCGATGACGAGCGCCAATCACAGCACTCGCGGCCACGAACCCGAATTCAAATATTCGTCAACGGATTGACTGTCGACAAGCACATACGTCCAGCGACGTAGCGCTCCTGTCCAATGCGAAAGCCGGATTCGGGCGACAGGCTAGGGCACTGCGGATGCATCACGGTGAAAAGGCAAAGAGCCCCTTCTCACCTCCTTTCAAAGAGAAGGTAAGAAATGGTCCACCATATCTTAAAGTTTTCATACCAATGAGCACCTTCTCGACTTTCTACCTTTTTTTCTTTTGGCCCATTGAACAATATACAATTAGTCAATTCCCAAACTAAAGAACTGTATACCAGCCCTGAAAGTTATGGTTTTTTTAACTGATGTTTGTTCATTAAGTTTTAAAATGGTAAAAATAAACACAGGGTTCCATTAGAAACTTGCTTAAAACCATTAAAAACCACTAAATCGATCACTTCTAGAAAGATTGAGTGCGTGCACGCACAGTAGTGCGCCGTAGTGAAAAAACCCTGAACATATCATACACATTCTTTAAAATAAAGTGTTATCAATTGATGTAGAAGCGAACTAACATAACTTCGTGTGATTACTTGGCACGTCGTCGGCTCAAATCACACGAGCTACGTCACAAAAAAACGCCCGTGCGGTGGCGCCACCGAAACATCTCGTCGCCAATAACCTCCAGTGACAGCGAGTTTTCCAAAGAAATAAAAAATCTGCACCTGAACACCAACAGAGAACAAAGCTCCCAGGTTTCTACTTACTGCCGCAGCTGCTAATGGCCGATTCACACAACAGACTGATTTGCGGACGGATTGATTACGTGACGGCATTTCCGCGGTTTGTCCGTCTCCCAAGCACATCCACGCAAGGGAGATGACGAGCAGACCGGGGCAAAGACGAACCAAATCTGTTCGCCACCCCACAGTGCCGCGAAACCTCAACCTCGTATCGCGAAACCGTTTTCCAAGAGAGGTAATGATGTTTGCCACCGCGATAAAAAATCGTACGCCACTGTTACGCATACCTCCGCAAACCTCACTCATGAGGGCCCTCACACACCCTCACTAACCCTCTTGTTTACAGGTGAGGTGAGGGTGAGTGAGTTTCTGAACCAGGAAAATTTATGAGTGTGAGGGTGAGTGAGGGCCGTGAGGAACGTGAGTGTGTGAGTGCAGTGAGTGTGTGAGGGCCATGAGTGCATGAGTGGCTTGAGGGCCATGAGTGCGTGAGGGCGGTGAGTGTGTGAGGGGCGTGAGGGGTGTGAGGGCCATGAGTGCGTGAGGGGCGCGAGGGCGGTGAGTGTGTGAGTGTATGAGTGGTGCGAGGGCCATGAGTGCGAGAGGGCCGTGAAGCCGGTGAGTGCGTGAGGGCCATGATTGCGTGAAGGGCGTGGAACGGTGGCCGCGTGAGGCCCGCTTCAGATGGAGCAACTTTCTCAGTAATTTTGGTGTTGCTGGCGGGTTCTTCCCTAGCTTTCCCTAGATCGACACAGATTGCTGATATCGGGCCCGGCTCGAAACAAGCGAGCAACTCGGAGCAATTTGAAGACGTTTGAAGCGGCTGCAGCCAAGCAGGGACGTAATATTTTCACGTCATACCTCCTGCCAGTGATGATGACAACTAAAGACTTGGTTCTGGCTTGAAATTGATCGTTTTTGAAAATAAACTGTTTCAGAAAGATGCTTTAGTATTCTCAACGAGATGTAAATGCATAAAACATGTTTATAGCACGTAACTGTGTGTCTAAATAGTGCAATAAAAATAAAAATGCATGACGATGATGGCACATTGCTGCGGGTGGCCATGTTGCTGGTGTTGCGACGTCAAGTTGCTCGGCGATATTGCCCCCGCCTGAAGCGGCCCTGAGTGGCGTGAGGGCCGTGAGCACGTGAGGGCCGTGAGGGGTGTGAGGGCCGTAAGGGCGGTGAGTGCGTGAGGGTGGTGAGTGCGTGAGTGGCGTGAGGGCCATGAGTGCGTGAGGGGTATGAGGGCCATGAGTGCGTGAGGGATATGAGTGCTTGAGGGGCGTGAGGGGAATGAGGGTTGCGAGGTTCAGCGAGTGTGAGTGAAGGGCTGAAGGTGACTGTGACTGTGAGGATCAGGTTGAGTGAAGGGCTAAAGGTGAGTGTGACTGTGAAGATGAGGTTGAGTGGGGTGCTGAAGGTGAGTGTAGCTGTGAGGGTAAGGGTGAGTGAGGGCGACCCGAAATGCCAAACTCTGCTGGTACGTACAGATCAAGAAAGAACACCGTGAGGCTTTGAGCGAAGCACCACTAGCATTACTAGCCTAAGGCCTGATAGTGACACGGGCATGGTCCTGCTCGAGAAGGCTTCGGCGTAGAAGCCACCAAGTTCTGGGCTCGCGGAGTGGCGTTTGAAGATACCTTCATGCACTCCGCACTAGTGGAGTACACCACAACCAGAAGAGAGGTCTTCGTCGGTGAAAGGCTGAATGGACGTGAAAAAGATTGTCGCGGCATGCTAGACGAGTTTTGACGGAAGCTTCTTGGCATGGACTCTGAGGAGCACCTGAGCTTGCATCGCGTCATCCGTACAAACTTTCTGCAGTTTCTTTCACGGGTAGAACTAAAAATCATGCAACAAAATGAACCAGCAAACGTACAAAACACTACGATTCACCATTTTTGTCCTAACCGTCCGAAAAAAGCAAGAAAAAAAAACATTGTATTGTTGCCAGTCTCAACGCTTTTCAAGTCAATCTTCCGCCATAAATCCGCGAGTGAAAAGGCGATAGCCTATAAGTCCGCGCGTCCACGGACAAGCCTCGGATCGCAGGAATCGGTGACGGGACGGTCCGCGGACGAATATCGCGATTCACTCTGTCAAGTGAATTGGATATAAGAAGACATTAAGAACATATTTACGGTATACTTGGGGACAACTTTTCTTGGCAATAAAGCCAAAGCCGTGGGCACCCCGTACACCTGTGCGCACATTGAGCACCGGTTACAGCTGTGCTCGCAAGCCTTCGTTTCTCCGGAAATGCAAAAATACTCTAAAAGCCGGGAGAAGTCATAATTAAAAAAATAGCACCGACTTGACACAACGGAAGTTACAATTTCATTTGACTTTTCGCCTCCCGTGTGGGAGGCATCTTCAGTAGTTACAAAGCAAATCTAAGGTTCAACCTCAAGTCAACGCTATTTATCAGGAATGTCCGTATAAGCTTCGTGGATAGGGCCGAGGTTTTTGTTTCACAGGGATGTGTCCCTGCGGACAAACCACAATTCTAGGATTTTCCGGGGCCCCCATCTGTCCTCCCTCACCAAGATCGTCATGGTTGCAAAGTCAAAAGAATGCCCCATTCTCTACGCATGGTCCACTAGTTCAGTCTTCAGTCGCGTCACGTGGGATGCGTACGTGACTTCACGCTTGTGTCCTTTGAGTCTGGTCTCTCTCCTCCGTCCGGTTTGACCAATGTAGGACGCTGGGCAGTCACTACAGGGGATTTTGTAGGTAACGCCTCTCTGGAGGTTCGCCGGGGTTGAGTCCTGCAGTCGCTGCCCCTGCAGTGACTGCCCAGCTTCCTACATTGGTGAAAGCGGACGAAGGAGAGAGACCAGACTCAAAGAACACAAGCGTGACATCACGTACGCATCCCACGCAACGCGACTGGAGACTGAACTATTGGACCATGCGTGGACAATGGGGCATTCTTTTGACTTTGCAACCGCCACGACTTTAGCGAGGGAGGACAGATGGGGGCCCCGGAAACTCCTAGAATCATGGTTCCTCCGCAGGGACACATCCATGTGTAACAAAAACGGCGGCCCACTCCACGAAGCTTATACGGACATTCCTGATAAATAGCGTTGACTTCAGGTTGAACCTTACATTTGCTTCGTAACTACTGAAGATGCCTCCCACATGGGAGGCGAAACGTCTAATGAAATTGTTACTTCTGTTGTGTCAGGTCAGTGCTCTTATTTTATATATTTCTCCGGAAATGCCTAAAACAAAAGTTGTCCCCGACTATAGCGGAGGCGTTTACTGAAACATATCCTCCAAAGCCAAATACTCCGAAAACCTTTTTGATGCACGAAATGCGGTGATTTTTGTTCGTTTTCATTTTGCACAAAAACGACTGGCACGAGTCTGGGGGCTCGGGTCGACTCTAACAGTTTTTATGTGGACTGAATGCATTGATGCTAACACAAAAAAAAATATTTTCGAAGTGGCAAACAAAACACATTTTTATGCAAACTTAAAGGGGCCCTGCAATCATATATAAGCGTCTGCCTTTTTTGCGGTGTCCACGTCCCTCGGGGTTCGGGCAAGCTAGCGGGCACGGAGAGACTAACTAAATATCAGTGCGCCATATTTTAACCGGACAACGCGGGAGCCTCCTGTACCTAAGAAGCGACCCGCGGTGCCGAAAAAGGCGATATGTGATGTCTTTGGTTCTGGGCTTACTACTGGTCAGACCTGCTAAAATCGTTTAAGTCGAAATACAAAATGTAAGTGACGCGAATCGTTTCAATTATTTATAAATGTAGTTTTGGTTCAGTATTTTAGATCAGAAAAGAAACGAATGCAGTTTAGAAAGTATGGAAACAAGGAATGACCCGTCGACATAACCGCCACCAAGCGGTGGAAAAGGCGGCGCATACTAGAAATCTGTAGTGGGATCAGGCGCCAACGAGCGGCGAGCTTAAAAAGGTCACAGATGAACGCGGCGGCGCTGCGGTCGTATGGACTGAAGGATCCGACCGATTCTGAGTGTTCCCAAGGCCTTCGGCGAGCAGCTTCGGCCTGCGGTCTGGCCTTTTGGCGGTATGGCAATGCGAAGTGGCTCCCGTTGTTAACTGATCTTTACCCAGTGTTTGCTGTCGTTTGTGGCGAATGAAGTGTCATGCCGAATTAGTGTTTAATCGCGCAGCAAATGCAATGACCCTGGCCCTGGCTGCCCATTTCATAAAGCCTAGCCAGAACATGTTTTAGTGGCGCCCTCTCGAGCCGTCGACACAGAGTGCGGCAGCCCTGACCGCTCGCTGAGCTCACTACCCCTCCTCTAGTTCACGGCCACTCAAGCAACCAAGGACGTAATGAACGAGGTTATTATTTGCTTGTTTTTTTAATTTTTATTTGCCTATAACTTTTAAGATAAAGTGAAATTTGAGAAAATAAATTTTTTTATAAGTTACTACGTTCAGTGCACTCAGGTGCTGTGCAAATTGAAAACCAGTAAAAAGTCCTTGCAGGGAACCTTTGATTGAACACTATCTGACGGTTTGCGTGCGTAATCGTCATAGTTCCGCCACACGTCCCTGTGTGCTCTGTTTTTGTCAACCCTCAGACACACACAAGTTATGTTCACCACATAAAAGAGGTAATAACAGACTTCTATATGTTTGAGAAGTTATATGTGCCAGGAACACATCGTTACCTAAATTAGCTTCAAAAACTGAAATTTCTGCAATGCTCTCCCGAATCACTTACAGCATGCCAGTCAAGAATGAAAACGCCAGAAAAGGTTTGCAGAGCTACTTTCAGATAATTTGGGGTGCATTGCTTTGGGGTGATCGGCCCTTTATTTATGTTGTCAAATCTTCAGTCAGTAATTAAATATATCTTTAATATCATCAATAAGTTTTACTTTTGAAGTTCACATAACCGCTGAGACCTACACGAAAGGACAATACTCGAAACTAAATAATAATAATTGGAGTTGTGTGGATATTTATACAGCGTGTAGTTGGTAAGCCATTATAAAGTTGAGATGAGTCATTCGCTGTAGATGAGCAATTTAGCCGGCGCAGTACTACCGCTGTCCTGGGGTCTTTAACGTGCACCACGCAGTAGTGCTACAGGACTGCACGCCGGAACGATGCTCATCCAGATGGAAACGGGCAGGGGTGGGGATTGAGCCCAGGATTCCTTGGTTCTGCAGTGCGAGCTTTCGCTCCAAGCGCTCCGAGCTGGTGTGCGCTAGCCCACTCGGCCACCGATCCCCCAACTCGAGACTACGCCAGCTGTTGAGTCTGCGTAAACGCGCTATTTTGTTCGCTGATTGGCAGCGTCAAACATCGGGTTGCAGGGTAGGCCGAAAAGGACTTTGTGCTCGCATTATAAATTGGAAGGCAACTACACGAAATGCGCAGGAAGAAAGAGAGGGTAAATGGAATTCTTCTAAATAATCCCTTCCAGAACGCCTTACTGCAAAAAAGGTATGAATAAAGATGCATGCAATGATATTCCTAATTATACATAACTAGCGCGAAGGACAGAAAAAGATTCTTAAAATCATCATATAAATTACATTTCATCAGCTTGCATGAGCCCGAAACTTCGCGAAATACTGGCTCGGGAGGCTAATGTTATACCCGTGCCGCACATGCAACTCGAATGCCGTTTACAACGAATGATATTGGAACGATCGGCCAGTCAGCGCGCAACACCCCGACCGTGGGGCGTTCCACGCGCGACAGATCGCGAGCCGATTCGTAGATCATACGAATATCATTCGTTGAAAATGGCATTCGAGTTGCCCGTGTAGCACGGGTATTACATTCAATTTTACATGCACTTGTTTTGGGCCCTCACTTCACAACACTGCGCTTTATCAGTCATGCGTTCTAACATTTTTCTAGGCTGCCATATATCATCGCGGGACTGCTATAAATGCTGTACAGCTTTACAATTAGGGCATCTAGTGTTGCAAACATCAAATTTCATTAGAAAGCTGAACTGTTTAATTTAACATGGTACGCACGTTACGTCATCACACTATATGCTGGTGGTCAGTGCGATTTGTTCCTAATGAGAAAATGAAATTCGATGGTGCAAAATGCACGCTGCAAGAGGCTCGCGCTCAGTGAAAGCCAGGTATTTCAGAGGCACGAATTATTATTCCTAGTGTATGGTCGTGAGGAACGGCGCGAACGTCATGCACGACGAAAACGCGCTTTTTGGCAAGAGTGTTTTTGTAAACAAAGTAGTTTCCGGGAACAGGCTTTCTGGTCTGCTCCGAAGATGCGAGTCTGAGGAACCTTTACAGCACAGTATGTTTGTTTAAAACTACCCCCCCCCCCCCACAACACACACACACACTTTCTTTTTTCCACAGAATGTTTTGCATTCCTGAGGATTCACCTCCTCCGTTTGGGTCGGTTAATTCGACAATTATATTTGTCACTTGTTAACAGTAACCCTCAATTTCTTTTATGTTACACCCCTTTAAGTTGAAAGGGGTCATAAAACGATATCGGGTTGGAATGTTCATAACTTTGCACAAGCGTACTGGTCCAAGTCTGGCCCAAGAATACTCGCACAAACCGCCACTGATTAACAAGCTTCTTTGTTGCGGTGAAATTGCGATGATAAAATGAGACTATTTCTTTCAGTCTTGCCTTCGCGAAGCTTGGTGACGTAATTGTGGGATCTAAACCACGCGCCTGACGACAGTCGAGCGCGGCTGATAGATTGGACACGAGAACTGCGTGAGCACTGGACTTCGGCTCGTAACAATCAATGCCGCGTCGGACACTTGGATGGTGACGCGTTTCCAACCACTGAGGTGCTGAGAACAGCCGTACTCTAACAATGCCTGGAGCTCAGCACGCGTTCGCGTTTTCTACTGTGCCAACCCCAGCACGTGGATAAACGTTGGCGGCATCGGATAGGCACCAAACCACGTGGCCGCTTCTGGCTCTGACTTGAGGGAATAAACGATGCTCATATTTCTCTAATTTTTTTAGCAACTACCATTGCCCAGAAAGAAGAGCTAAAACAACTTAATTTTGTTATTAACGTCAGGGAGTGGTTCTAAGTAGTATTTCGTGAAGGTAGAAAAATTGTTTCATGGTTCCTTTGAACAAAATACGAAGGTGGTCGAAACTTGGGGAATAACTCGAGAACGAAGCTGGTGTGAAACTTTGAGCGGTTGCCAACGTTCGGCTGTACCTCGGAAGCCACTTTGATATTTTTTTCCAGGTATCCCCCCGTACTCCCATGCAGTACTATGTAACGTCATATAAATTAATCACATTTAGTCTTTTCAAAACTTCTATTCTCGGGAACACCTTTCCGAGGAAGTTCAGCAGCAAAGAAAACATGTTTGGGTGCCTCAATAATGTAAAATTGGTCGTGCAATATTTTTTGAACTTTCAGTAAATACTGTTTAAAAGTAATCCCTGACGTTGATAGCTTGCGAAAACAACCATAAGTATTCCCCTCCGTGCCATAGCAGATGCAGAACAAATGAAAGCCGTTTACCACTCCCTGTAACGCCAAATTAGAGCGCAGCTCTTGAGGAGGAGGATGGAAGGGTACTCAGGGTACGGAGGTCACGTGACCCCCTGAGGTTACGTGACCCCTGAGGTCACGTGACCCCCTTGCGGTCACGTGACCTCACGGGTGAGGTGGCGACGCCGTCGACGGCGCCGATGAAAAAAAGAAATAACAGGGGTCCCCTCCTCAACTCACAATTAGAACAAGCGGCCACGTGATCTGACACTAATTATTTACCGTCCGTGTTCATCACCGTCATGCGCTGGGGTTCATAAAGCAAAACACTTGGGCTGAGCTTCAGATACTGTTAGAGTTGGGCTATAATCATCTTTAATCGAACACAAGCCGTTACTCGAATATTTGGCGATGCTGATTGTCATGAACCTGAGCACTAGACTCTGTGTTTGAAAATCGCTTACGTCATGGTGTCAGTGACTCTCGGTGCGAAGCCGTGGTGTTATGTTATGTCACGCTGTCAACAAAGTTAATGAATCTAGTGACTTCCTCAAATTAAATCGCATTGACGCTGGGAGTCACGTGACGTCACGTGACCACGTGACACACGGTTAATCCTAGTGCCAATACAAATAATTGTAAATAAATAAAGCGCCACGAAAACCCACAATTTATCATACATCGGAATTCTGTATATGGCGATTTGATCAATATATAGAAATCCCGCGTGCCAGTTTCTTATTCCCAAATATTCAGTGTGATACTAACAAAAAAGATACCTTGAACTGTCTTGAACCGGTTACTGTTATATTTTTTCCGGTTCAGTTCCGGTTCAGTTCCAAGATGGCGGCGATGATTTCGGTTTGGTTCAGTTCCGTTTCGGCTAAAAATAACAGTTCGGTTCCGGTTTACGGTTCGGTTCGGTTCGGTTCCGGTTCGACACCCTGACCCTGACATGCTTCGCATCGACGGCTACTGCAGGTCACTTTCGTCCTTAAAAGAGGTAAAAAATAAAGACAAGGTTCTTGCTGCATTTGTTTTGTGCAATTTACGGCGGTTAAAAGATTCCTATTCAGTGCAGAGGAACTTTTGACCGTGAGGCAGCAGAAAACGAATGTCGAGTTCTGGCAACCAGGGAAACCGGAAGGCGGTTTACAGGGTCGCCCCCCCCCCCCCCTACGTCCTCCCGCCGGTGGCGTACACAAGTATGAAAAAGTAAGTATTTTGTTTTAATGTTGCCAGTATAAAATCACCTGCTGAACTTACGCAACAGGCGTAATTTTAGTAGGCAATAACTGCACGCATTGTTTTTATTTATTTTTCTTTAGGATAGCAGTTCAAAAAGGGCCATTGATACGGTCTGCCTTTTTGCAGCAAAATCGAAAATTGTGAAATGAATCGCCCGAGTCCTCTTATAACTATTGTTAGGCAACTTGCCAGGCTTTATTTATAATTTGGTGCCCTGTGGCAATAAAAAAGATGACACAGATGTCATAAGCAGAATACAAAAAAATTAAACAAGAATGAACTAACATTGAATAAATGAAAATTGCTGCAAATAAACAAGCTCATACTGCTTGAAAGAACTGGTTGCAATCTAGTTATATAAATCCCCTAGTGTTTTCCCTATTTTTTCCCGCTTCTATACTTCAACTTCTATACTTTGTTTTAACTTGTGTCAAAACGGATTCGGCGCAACGAACTGATAGGACCAATTGAATAGCTTCAAATGCACAACGACATGGATTTTTTATTTCCAAGCTGGTTTGTCATCGGCTAAACAAGGAATCACACTGAGTAAAACATGACTTTTACTTTTAATGCTGTGTCCGTGTGTGATATGCAGCTTCGATTGCGCTCTGATGTCTAATAAATCAAAATATATTTCTTTTTTGCGTTGTTTTTTAGCTGTAAAACGATGGGCTTTAGGTATATTTGATATATATGTTAACAGCATTATCTATTTCTCGAGGATTTCTCGGGAGATCTTATCACTGCAATTACTGCAGGATTAATCAGCAAAAAAGTGCAATTGAAAAACGTTTTGAAACAAAACTGGACTAAGTTTGCTACGGGGTAAATTCGGTTTTTCTGGTTCAGCGGTCACGCGCTGATGGCTTTAATCAGTTTCAAGTATATAAATGGACCATAATTCACAGCTTCATCAACCGGTAATGCCATTTTCTACGAAGTGGATTGCGCACGAATAGTTTGGAGTTTAAGACCCGGGACCCAGATGCGGCCAAGTCACGTAGCACAACGTCATCTCCGATTCTCAGATCAGTTTTGTTTTGTTGTTTATCTAGCTTTAGATACTAGAATGCTTTTATTGGCGTGGAAGGTTTTGAAATATGGTCTTCCCGCCTGTGCTCTTTTTGCAAAGAGAGAGGTGCTGCAAATAGAATCTCAGCGTTAAATAGCTATCTCCGCACACGAATTCTCAAAACGTGGCTCAAGTTCATAGTAAATATTGCCTCTATGTGCTTCAAAGAAATAGCAAGATGGCACTATTTATCTATATATTATGAGCTTAATGGATGGCATAATATAAGAAGCAGCAAAAGTGGCAAAGAAAACAAGAAGCGATTGCCAGGGACAAAGTATACTCGCCTGTTAGTGCGGCGCGAACGCCTTATAGATGCTGCAGAGGAACGCCATATATAAGAGCCACCGACCGCGCAAAACACAAGCTTTGGATGATCCTGCAAATAGAGAAAGGGAAATCATAATTTCTTGAGATATACTTATTTATCTTTTTTTCGCAGTGATCACATAACAGCACTAAGCCTAACAACTGTTATATTGTCATAGCAGTAAAAACATGCTTACAACGTAGCGAAGAAGAAATAAGTGACCAGTAAAATTATGCACGCACTATTGCGTTCATTTTGCTTCTCAAAGTGCTCCTGTTACAAAAATGTATATTCGCATTAGTTTAGCTAAGGGGTCCTTTAAGACGTTCAGTATAGGATGGAGCAGAATCATGAATATAAAACGAAGGTAAAAAAGAACATTTAATTTGGAGGGCACTAACTAATGAAACTACCGCACAAAATATGCAGACAATAGAGATTGCTCTCTGAAATGAGATACCGTACCAAGAATCGTAAGGGAGGGCTACAAAGAGTTAAGACATGGTGATTAAGATTCCATGCTAGATTAAATTTTCAAAATGATTGATTACATATACTTGGGCAATCCCAGTGCACTTTAAGGAGCGATTAAATACAACTGGGTCAAGCTTTCTAATCATAGATATTGTCTTCGTTGTCAGCTTCTTCAGAAAAATGTAGTTATGTGAACACCACTAAAAACCTGTTAAAGCGTTATCCTGAAGAGCCGCGCAGTCAGAAAACCAATACAACCAAACAGTCTTATGGCATAGTCAAACGATGCTATTTTCGAATGGTTCATACAAAGTAAAACTCCATTTATGAATAATAAAACGTGGGCCACCATTCCTTCTCTGGGGTATTCGGGAAAATGATAAATAGAGGTCAGACAAAAAACCCGAAACACAAACATAATTTGTGCGTCAGGAAAAACAACTCTTCAATCGGTCACAATCGGTAGAATACAAACCACAGCCCTCACGCATTGCAAAAGGATACTCTGGTTAACTTTGTCGAAGGCATTAAAGACCGATGACCAGTTCGCGCTTTCCACCTTTCCTCCGCTTCCTCCTCTCCCCCTTCTATCCTGTCCACTGTTGCCTGTTTCTTCCTCCCCCAGGGTGAGGAGGATCGTCTGCCTTGCGGAATCTCGTGTCTGGTCGTCGGCCTTCAAGGCTGGTTCGCACATTTCCGACCGACCCGAATGGACTCCGACAGAACCGGTTTGTTAGCCGCGTGTGACTGCTTACGAAGGGCCACAGAACAGCGATGGCGGTCGTAACCGGCTTAAAAACGTGTCGTGTCGGAGTCGGTCCGAGTCGGCCGCAAGTGTGTGAACTAGCCGCTAGACATATCGAAGTATACTACATCAACTTAGTGACGCTCAGATGCACGAAATACCAGTGTACTCTAAAAAATTACCACATGTTCGTCTCTACCGACTTTAGCCCTAAAATATGTGCTCCTCAAGGCACACACTTTACTGAAGTGACTCTAAAATCACTGGAACAATATCCTTAAAAAACTTAGAAAAATAAAAAATAAAACGGCGCGGTCGGTATTTGGAATGTTCAGAAACATAGGAAATTGACACATTTTTAAGATAATTTCCTTATCCACGTTCATCATCCTTGTATATATTATTCGACATAGAACGAAGTGTTGGGGTCGAAGACCTTCTTCGGAGGTAGCCTGAGCGGCCTCTCAATGCGATATAATTTAAGGTTGCATGAATTAATGTACAAGTTTATAGTGATACTAAGAACTTTATTTCTTTAATGTCTTTATTAAATTTAGTTCCACAATGTCTTAGTTAATACGTTTTCTATCATAGAAACACAGAAATACGGCGATATTCTCTTGCTATGTTGTATTCAAATATTAGGAAATAAAAAACGAAAACTAGAAAGAATAATTTACGACATACGCTTTTGATCCGGTCGCCATCAGTACCACTTCTCGCCTTCGAGTTCAAACACCACTAAAAGTGAAAACGTTTCATCCTAGTACCAATTTCTAATATCGTGAAGAAATCAATCAAATTAAAATAAATGTCACTGAGATTAGAATGCACTTTTATTTCTATAGCTTTGAACGATAGAACAGATAGCTCATACATTAAGACGAATATCAGGCAAATTGGAATTATATGAGGATGTAGCCCACAATATAACGTCATAGAGGTTAAGAAAAATTTATTGCGAAGTAAAGAAACATCGACATAATAGCTATAGATTGGAAGTATTTTGAATGTTTGCAAAGATGCAATATAGAGTGATCTCCTTAGAAAACTAAGAAAAATAAATCTTGCTGCGTTGTATCAGGCATACATATTGTAGTTTGAAATCCATTAATATCAAGAACCCATTCAAGCAGGCAAACAATGTTATCATCCGCTTTTCTTTAAGCCTTTAAAGCTGATGAAAACGAGCAAAATACAAACTAAATTTCGCATGAAACTTTAAGAAGTCTCACTTGTGACTGACGCTTTACTCCGTGAGCTTTTTAGCGTTGCTGAACCAAGGCGGTTGGAATGGGACTTTGGGTCGAAGCATTACGTTTTTAACAGTGCTGAGGTAAACTCATGGTCATCAGCATACTCTGTGTTTATGTTCATTGTCATCATACAACGCCCATTCCAGCAGTCACATTGCGTCTGAGATTGCTTTCACCTTTTTCACAGTCCGATGACAAGGTAAGAAAAACGTAGTTTCTCAAATGTGCCTTGATGCAAATCTTTATCCCTCGTGTATTGTCAACAACTGGGGGCTGAGTAGCACGCCTTTCAAGACCATGCACTGTTGAGGTATTTTCGACCTCGAGCAGTGTTCCTTGTAATTTAGCCTAAGAAAGCTGGGCTGGTGCCTTGAGACTAATAACACTGTTCAGAGACAAAACTCGCATTTATATGCCAATCCAACAAAAAAAAACGCTAATAACACCACTGAATGCGCTGTTACTAAACAGCATTAAGCTAAATGCTACCACCTAACTTACGTTCAAGCTCCGTGTTGCCATTTTATATGATTCAAGTTCCACCGAAGTGAAGAAACACTTCTGCCGTTTCAAACATTCTGGTTAAGTTTGAAGTGTTTTTCGGAAACAAGATTAAATTAAGGCGTGCCACGTTGGCCACGATCAGTGTGCAGGATTACTGCAGAAATGATAAAGTTTAATAAACCAGACTGCGGCGTGCAACAAAGAAATCCCAGTAAATTTGAGTAGGCCTTGCTTTAAAATATTCGAAGTATGTGGTCAAGAATTTGAGTGCGAGAAAATTTAAATGACACACCGGCACAAGCAATAAAGATAAAACGAGTGTGAAATATATTTACTAACAAAGCTCGGAAGCACTCGCAGGAGATCGTGATGCCTATGCGGGACCGGTAATGTTTAGAGTCCAATATCGTTTCTAACGTCCCACGTCACTAAACGATTTAATAAAGAGAGAAGGTGTACTCACCGTAGGCACCCCAGGTGAGCTCTGGAAAAGAAAGAAAAAATAAAACAACATTCAAGTGGCATAAAGGAACACCAACCAGTCAGTGGGGCAGAATCAAATTAATAGAGTATATATTATATTGGCATGCAGAACAAATCGATTCAACGCCCTCCCATCCGTGCGTCGAATCTCAAACAAAAGCTCACCGGACAAGATGTCAACGAACTGAAGCTCAGTGGCAAATGCTCACCTGACAAATGCTCACCCATTTTTTTTCACAAACCCAGACAAAAGCTTACCAGGAAACAAAATATCATGTAGGTCTTAACACGAGCGCGGAAGGCTTAGGTACTTGCGTGCTGCTCTATGATGCGACGATAAATTAAATTTGACAGGCATGCGGTTTGTGGATTAAAGTGAAAAGAAGTTTATTTATCGATTGGTTAAAATCAAATGCTGTCGCCTCGTGCCTTCAGCAGTATTGGTAGATCTCAGTGTGCCTGAAACCCCTCGCAAAATTTGATCAGACGGTTCCGGCATGTTTTGATTCAACCAAGCTCGGTCTGATCAGCTCCACTCAGTTTTGCAGACACTAAGTTTTGGTCTCAAAGTGTTGCTTCTTTGCTCTTCATGCTTATTTGTCAACATCGTTGCATGAGCTGGGGTGCCAGTGTTTCCTAAAACGTATGCAATGTCCATTGCGTCCGCACTTTAGGGTAGCCAGTGTTTTACCCGCGTAGCGTAGAAAAAAACAGGTAAACCTCTGACCGAGTTTGTGAAAACAAATGTATGAGCTTTTGTCTGATGAGTATCGGTGATTTTCTGTCCGTTGATGTTTTGCGCGGTTATCTTATGTCCGGTTATCCCATGCGTCAGGGGTAGAGACAGCAGTGCTGCAGATCTAACTTGTTGGAAATGTCAGTGGCGCCATAGGCGTTGCTTTATGAATTTATATTATTCGCTGTGAACCAAAATATGAGACGTTCCACTCCTTTCATGTCGGCGTTCTTTTTTTTTATTGAGTCCTTATAAGTTGTTTTCACTCACAAGCTACCTGGTAATAATACAATATAGGAATGTACAAGCACAGGTTATCTAGAGTCCCTATCGCTAAAAACGAAGTTGTGTTATATCCGACCAAATAGAATCAAATATTTCTGCAGTCCAACTGATTGTTCACAGCGTCGCTTGTTGACAAACGTATACCGTTTTGGCATGGTCTTCACGCGTAAGCGTAAAACGTAGTTGACCATTCAAGGTTTTCTTAAAATATATTCAAGCTGTGTTTGCTGTTTTACGTCCTAGTAATAGCAGGGAGGAAGTTGAAGGTATGAATCACTCATGGGGGTAAAGTGGACGCTGGGACCATGGCCGTGTGCTTTGGGGCATGGCGTCAGAACACAGCTTTAAAGCTCATTTATTTGCAAGACATACCTAAAACAGCGCTCTAGCAGAGGAGGAAGAAAATAGAACAAAGGAAAGAGCGCTTCTATTTTATTCCTTCTGTGCTTGTACGCTGCTTGAGGTATGTCTTCTAGCTCAATTTTCTACGTTACTACGGTCGTTTATTTAACGTGTTTCCACCGTGACGGGCATTATCTTTGATTTTAAAATTTTCCGGCACTACGTTTGCTGTGTCTAAGGCAAAAAAAACAGACTAAACATTTTAGAGAACGTGATGTCTGCTTCAAATATCTTTGACAATTGTAGCATTCACTACTAGCCCGATCCCAGCTAAAATATGTTCGTTAGCCGTATTTACACGGGGTTCGATTTACTTTCCTTTGTTTTGTTTTGTCTGTGGAGCCGCGGGTACAGTCCCCTGCAATATGATAGACCCACTGGGAGCGCGTGGCTGAGGCGGTGGCTGGCAGAGGCGCTGCGAGCGCCCAGGGCGATTCCATTCTACTGCGAGGGGAGGACGCTCAAAACCGAAAGCAGAAACTGATAAGCGCGTTGCGCTTTAGCTGAGCCCCGAGTGAGCGTCCTCCCCTCGAAGCTGGATGGAACTGCCTGGAGCACTCGCAGCGTCCCCGCCAGCCACAGCCTCGGCCATGCGC
>JAZHYW010060881.1:0-17694 GCA_037355805.1 Ixodes ricinus | reverse complement strand
GCAACGTGCATTCCACACCATCGAAGATTGCCGGTCTTAGCAGGCTATTAATATAAGCTCATTCTACGAGCATGCGCCCTAAACATTGACCTCAAATATGGCGTCCAGTGAATGCCCCTATAGGTAGATTTGGTTGACTTCAACTTGTTATTATTGGCTATAGGAATCTATTCTTGACCTGGTTTGCTGGGATTGGCTATTATTGGCTTGATCACCTATTCTTGACCTGTTTGGCTTTAATTGGCTACAAATGGCTATAAGTGGCTAGTATTTATAAATATTAGCTATTTCTGTGTTTACCAACTGGAATGGCTTCATGTGACTATTTTTGGCTATTGGCATCTATTTATATGCACAAACTGGAATGGCTTCATGTGGTTATTTTTTACTATTAGCATCTATTTTTACCAGATTACCTTCAAACGGCTATGAATGGCTATTTGTGAATATAGTTGACAATTATGTGTTTGTTAGACATCCAATTTTCACTAAGATTGGCTTAAATGGCTACAATGGCTGCTAGTAACTAGTAATGATAAACATGAACTATTTCTCTGTTTATGAACTGGAATGGCTTCCAGTGGCTATTGTTGGCTACTAGCATATATCTGCTACCCGATTGGCACTAAATGGCTACCAATACTATCTGTGAGTATAATTGACAATTATGCACTATTTAGGTGTTTATAAATGAGTATGACTACAAGTGGCTCTTTTAGCTTAAACAATGATAGGTCTATGCATCTATTCTTAACAAAATCGTCTTAAATTGCTTCAAACTATCTATTAGTGAATAATATTGATAATCATGTGCTAGTATTTGAATCTTTTCAAATACAATTGAAGTGGCTGTTATTAACCTTTGGCCAGTGCTCCTCGCCAGATGGGCTTAAATGTCTATACGTGTCCAAATGTGACTAATATTGACACTTTTTGCAGTTGGTCCGTTTGTAGATTTGATTGACCTCAACTAGCTATGATTGGCCATAAGCATCTCTTCTTGATCTGGGTGTCTTGAATTGGCTATAAAAGGCCCTTGGTGCTACTAACTGCAATGTTCTGCTACAGTGAAACCCGTTGTGAACAGACCCACGTTACAGCGAATTATTGTCGATATCGAACTCACGGGAAATTTAAATAAAAATGAATCTAAAAAGTACTTTTTGTATAACGAACAACATATTAGCTATATCGAACATTTTCCCCTCAGGAAGGCTTCCAAAAAACGCGCAAACAATCGTCTTCTAGCCTGTCTCTCCTCCCCCTCCCTCAAAAAGAAAAAGGTAGGAAGGAAAGAAATTTCAAAGCCCAAGTTGCTTAAAGTTGAGAGAAGAGAGCGAAGTGGAGAACGCTACAAAATACACTGAGCACGCACGCAGAGAAACAAAATGCTTTTCATCCAAAACAAGTTTCGGAGAGAAGCTGATTCAGAAGGGGAGATAAGCTAAAAGAACAAGCTCTGCCTACAACGAACGCATCGTGGAAGTTCGTCATGAATGGTTTTCGCTATATCTGAATTACTTGCTATATCGAACTGGTCGCAGCGTTTCCTGTTGTTTGTTATAAACAGGTTTGACTGTATTCCATACCTATGGCAGAAGGTTTCAAGCAGTTGTTGTTGGCTATTAGCATCTATTATGAACAAAATCGGCTAAAATGTTGCAGAATGACTATTACTGGCTTGCATTGATCAATACTAGCTAACAATGTCTATTAATAGCCATAGCTAGCTAATTTAAAATCATTGTGGTAAAAATTAGGTGCTAATAGCCAACAATAACCATTTGAGGTCATTCCCATTTTGAAACAGGGAAATAGCATATATTTATCAATAATAATCACTAATAGCTATGATGCAGTCATTTCAAACCGATATAATTAAAAAATACTTACTCATAGCCAATAATAGCCACTTGAAGCCATTGTTATACATATTTGTCAATTATACCTACCAGTAGAAATTGGTAGTCATTCAAAGTCAATCTAAGTAAAAAAAGATATGCTAATAGCCAATAATAGCCAATTCAAGCCATTTTATTTCATAAACAAAGAAAGATCTCATATTTATCAATGCTTGCAACTAATAGCCATTTGTAGTCATTTCAAGCCAATCTAATAAAACACATGCTTGTAGCCAATAGTAGCCTTTGAAGACATTCTCTGTACATAAACACTGAAATAACAAAGAATTGTCAATTATACTCACAAATAGGCACTGCCAGTCACTTAAAAGCGACTCCAGTTTGTAAACACAAAACTAGCCCGTAACTATCAACACTAGTTCCTAATAGCCATTTGCTGCCATATCAAGCCAATGTCACAAACAAACAAAAATTGGACCCACGCGCCCGAATGAGCAAAACTAGGAGTAGAACGTAGTAGAAAGTAGAAGTTGTTGAAGGAGAATGTAGTAGGAAGTATATTATTATCATGCAATTAAATGCAAAGGTGCAAGCGAGCTGGACAAGAATGTATAGTTGTTTTTCTTGAAAAGCTGAAGACCGTTCTTTTAACCTGACAAACTTTGTCGCCTTAACTCAGCTCGATATTTGAAAAAAACAAGAAAAAAACAAACAAGTAAATACGTATAGTCAATTTGCTTTAAAATGAAAGATTATGAAAAGGCTATAGAGCGCTCCAGGGTGCGGCACACGAATCGACAGCCTTTTCCCTTCGACAGCTGCTGCGTTTGTTTCTTCGTTTGCGGAATGGTAATGCGTTTTTCGCCCTTACTAGAAAAGCGGAACAACCGCGGAACGGAATACGTGGCATAACATGTCAGCCGTCATATTCTAACCGCACGCATTTCGCTGGTAAGGAAACAAAAATATACCTGGCCAAAGTTCTGTTTCATACATGGATTTTGGGGTGAAATTGTGATCATCAAACTTACGCTAATGGATAAACATACAGAGGCTCGAAGAACCGTTGGGCCGTATTTGTAACCCTTTGTGCGGACAGGAGGAGGAATAAACTTTATTACGGCGAGCCTTAGGCCTTAGCCTTAGCCTTAGGATCACAAGAATTGAAAAATGTATGCTCCTAACAAGACAAAAAGCAAAACATCTGGATATATTTTAAGCGGGAAGTAGGAATCAAGTTAAACTTGATGACGTGTTGGTCCTGCCGCAGCCAGTACTATAATACAACAACTCGGAATTGAGTTGTAAAATAAAGTTTATTCTCTCTCTCCCTCTCTCGAATGAAACGAAAGCTCGGCGGAAAAGTTCAAAGTCGCGTGACTTTTGCCCTTCCAAGAGACAACAATTCTAAAGGTCCACTTCAACGTTATCCGGGAGCGATGACCGAGAAAAATAGACATTTACGGAGTAATACCTTAAGCTTGAGCAAGCGATAGGAGTTTTTATTTAACCTTTCTTTCTTTCAGAAATAAACCACTCATGCTCCAGAGTGTGCTTAACTGTCGCATAATGTTTGGCGGTAATACGTAACGTATTTCAGTACTTTGACGGAAGAAAATTAAATAAAGCACGGACCTCCTGTTCGCGATAACTGCGTCCTGGAGTGCACGCTGGCCGTCCCCTCAGAAGAAACCGTGACCTCCTGGAGGAACTTACTCGATCGGAACCTCTATCGCAGTCTCCGCTTCGCAGCCACGGTCGTCGTCGGGGCAGTCGTCCTGAATTTCGGACATCGATCTGCTGAGGATGTCTGTTCCCGGTGGGTATCTGGGCACGGGTTCAGTGGCCACCGTCCCAATCTGCTCTGTCTTCTGCAATACCATTCAAGGCGGTAAGGCAGCCTGTTACACACAGAAAGAATGAGCCCGTCAGGCGCTGGTAATATTCTAAGAAAACTGGTGTAACTTTAAAGCGAGTGCCGATCGACCGCAACTTCAATTCGCTTCGAGAGGAACACCAGGAGGTTACTAGCGCCACCTTTCGAAAGTAGTGTGCCTGGATTTGCAGTGTTTCCAACAGCTCGGTAGGGGTCGCGTGATTTATGGGCTGTGCTTTCAATGCGAGCTGCGAGGGGTTTCGAAAGCGTTAATCGTCAGCAAGCGTCTTCAACCTATGTCGAGCGCCAGTTCGTCTGCTTCTTTCGCAGGGGTTGTGGTGACGTCAAAACGCCGAGCTCTGATTGGCTCTGATCGAAGGATAGTGTGTAGACGTCAAAGCAAGCATGCCTTGAGGTCTACCCACTATCCTTCAATCAGAGCCAATCAGAGCTCGGCGTTCTGACGTCACCACCACCCCGGCGAACGAAGCAGACGAACTTGCGCTCAGCGTACTCAGCCTTTCCGTTCGCTCTCCTCCTCCCCACGGGGCAACTCACGGATGCGCACGAAGCACCCGATTTGCTCAGGAGGTTCTCTACCACTGATCTCTATGTCTATTTTGCTGGATCGCGTTTGACCAGCTCCGCCTATGGACCGGAATGCGGTCGCTGGCGGCCATCTTTCGGTAGAGTTATAACATCTCCTAGCCATCGTAGTAATATGGCGGACAGCGCAATGGCGGCAGGTTGCCATAAAATAGCCGTAGATCTAGTACACTGTACCGTGGGAGATATTTCGTGCTTGATTGAAGTTGTTCGACGACGCCGATTCTTGAAACCCAGCGTGAACGGTAGCCTCATCTTTGAGGACCCGGAGAAAGTTCTACGAAGGCGCAGCACCGGGGGAAAGCAGCGCAGCTCGCATCGAAAACAGACTCCGTACCGGCGTCTGCTTGATGCTAATTTCGATGCGACTTTCGATGCGAGCTGTACTGCTTTCCCCGGTGCTGCGATTTCATGAAACTTTCACCGGGTCCTCAAAGATCGGGCTACCGTTCACGCTGCGTTTCGAAAACATTTTTTTGTCAAACAATTTTAATCAAGCACGAAATATCACCCACCCTATTTTGACGGCAGCCTGCCACCACACCCACCGTTACTAGATCAACTCAGTTATGGAACTTCCCATAAACGCTGTACATTGGAGGGGTCCGAAACCGTGTCCGATTTTTTTGCAGCTAGGTGGCGCTGCCGGCGCATTAATCCACGCGTTTTCGTCTGCTACTGCTCCGCGGCTGCTTTTGAGTCCCGACTCCTCTCGAGGTTCAGCATGGTTTTGGGTTAGTTTTGCCCTTTCGCCAGTAAAAAGTAAAAATGTGACTACCAACAGCAGCAGAAACAATTTGAAAGTTGTCTGCTGCTGTTATCCGTAAGAAAGGCCAGAACCGCGCCGTCAATGATGATGATAGCGAGTATTAATGCGGAGCGCGCGCCCTCTAACAGGCGCCACGCAAAGGGACCCCACTCCGGAGCGGAGTTCCAGAACTGAGTTGTTCTAATAACGTTGACCACACCTGCCAAAACGCTGTCTGCCATGGATGGATGACGGTGGCTGCAGGAGTTGTACCTTGGCTAGAGGTAATATAGCTCCACCTAAAGATGGCCGCCAGTGACCGCATTCGCAGAGCGGGCAAACGGATCCAGCTAATTGTCATTGAGATCTGTGTTCTCTACCGCCAAATGGCAAACGTTCTCGATGGTTTCAGTTGCTCCCTCTTTGAAGTCTAGGCTTTGTACCCGTGAGAGGGCTCTGTCACGTGTTCCTGCGTTCCAGTGGGAAAAAGAAACACTCTTCATGCCAGATTTTTTTATTTTGGGGAGGGGAGGAGGGAGCGGAATATTGTTCAAATATTCTACAGGGGTCACCAAACATTTAGACCAACACCCGCTTTGGATGTCACCCGAGGTAGCGCTGCTGTCGGTTTAACGCATGGGCAGATGTTTCATCTCCCGCGAATCTGTCTTCTGCGCATGTGCAGTCTCCACACCGGCCGTGACGAATATGCAGGCCTGTTTGTAAACGGCGCATTGGCTTATACCGAACACGCCGTGTGTTTTCTCGTGGGAGCGCAATTCTGGCGGCAGACGTGCAATGGCACCGTGACGTCGCACTTAGTCGAACAGCCCGGAGTGCTACGTCACGGAGCTCTTGTTCGGCTGTGGCCAGGCTATGTTCTCCCAAGCTAAAATACACAATTCGCGTGTTCCGTACACGTTTCTTGAGCACTGAACTGTTCCAATGCGAAACACGGAAACACACGCATACACACGCACACACGCAAGCAAACAAACGAAAAACCAGACGTCCATTTTTATCATTATCTTCCAAAAAGCAAAAAAAAAAAGAAAAAAAAGACCGGGTTGGGAGGCAATTACTTGACTTTACAGGGCGAGAGGGGGGTCGAGGTAGATTATTAGGCTAACTGTTTAAAGAAAATAACAGTGACTGTTTTGTTTTCCTTGTAGTAAAAAACGGAATGGAGGTCGAATTTGTCTTTGAAAATGGACCTGAAGAAGTCGACCCTCGTCTTATATAACCGTCATTAGCGGAAAAACAAAAATAATCTTGCAACACTGGGTGGCTGAAGCCGCCATCTTGTTTTCTTTGCAATCGCCTACTAGCACTCGTCCACTTGTCGCGATGGTCATGATTCACTTTCACTTGTGCACCTCGGTTTGTTAGATCTACCGTTGCCGCTACCGGAATGATAATGGGCGAAAGTAGAAGACAGTTCACGGTGACGGTAGCCTTCAAGAAGAAGGCAATCGCCTATGCAAAGATCCACGGGAATGTTGCAGCTCAGCGAGAGTTCGGTGTATCGGAGAAAAGCATACGTTGCTGGCGAGGCCAGAGACAAAAACTGGCGTCGTGCAGCAAGGCGAAGAAAACTTCATTGCGTGGAAGGCTTACGGTGTACCCCGAATTGGAAACAAAGGTGGCAAATTTTATTCGGGATCTGCGTGCCAGATCGCTACCTGTGACGTCGGAGTGCATCCGTACGAAAGTCGTTGAAGTCGCTCGTGCCTCCGGGCTCTCGAGGGCGCCATTGAAAGGACGGCATCGTCCCTTTGAATTGCGTTAGTGAACGCGTCGTCAGACGAAGGTTCTGAAGAATCCGAGTAGTAACGCTCGCGCACTTCCTGTTTTATTGCGTGCGAAGCTATTAAATAAATGTGCAGTGTTTTGTCGTTCTTCCGTATACTTGGTCAATTTCGTTACCAAGGTAAGGTTGCATTTTCTTGCCATAAAAGCGTTTTTCTTCTTTTTTTTTCACTTTTTGCAACGTGTAAATTAGGGGGACGAAAACCATTCTGACTATCGCGTATTTTTATACAGCTCGTTTAACGTTATCCGATGCGATACCCGCCCCAGCTCGGAGTCTACGCGCTCGAATGCGAAAGTCAAACGCTGGCGTTCCGTGTTCTAGCGCGTTCGACGACAAGTGCATTGTGGAAAAAGGCAGCTAGCTTTAGGTCTACCCTCTAATCACACCAATCAGAGCTCAATGTTCTAAAATGCCCGCGCGCTCGCGTCTTCTCCTTTCCCCCACTTTCTCGGCGCATATAGATATTATAGTTCAGGAATACTTTTTATCACCTCTGGTAGTCTTTAAAAATGAAATACTGTCGATACCGGTTATAACGAAATAGCGGCTACAGCGAAGTGATCACGATTTCCCATTCGATTTTGCACTTTGTTATAACCGAAGTCGGTTATAACGAAATAGCGGATATAACGAAGTGACTTCCGGTTCCCGTTGACTTCTTTAGAACCGGTCTCGACAGTAATCCAAAATATGCAGACAAATGCACCGTACTGATCCAGTGAGATAAATAAATATTACGAGACCCGCCGAAATACAAAACCTACTATGTCCTTTTAAGACTTCCGCTCATCTTTCCACAACCAGCTGTTCAAGGACAACATGAGAGCGTGAAGCCAAGGCTCCCGTACTTCTCTTTCAACAACGGCTGTGGGCGTTCTGGGAGGTGCCGGCTTGGCTGCGGGAGAAGGCTCGCTGTAGTTGCTGCCCCCGTGGCCCATAATTTTTTGCTCCAACCAGTTGAATCCCGGCAGTTCCTGGGCCAGTCTCTTGTATCTGGACTCGTCGTTCTGCGGCTCGTTGCCCGCGCCCTTCCTCGTCTCTTCCGCACTCTTCCGCTGCCGTTTCGGCCCTGCATCGAGCAAAGAGCAGAACTATCGTATTCCGAGCAGTGGGGTAACTAGATGTGACGGCGCCCATGGCAGATGAAATTTCGCGCCCTCGCGTAGCCCCGTTGCCGTTTTGTTTCCATAGGGGCACATGCTTGGGTGGACTCGGCTCGGCGCCCCCTCCCAAGTGGCGCCCGGGCACTTGTACCCCCTGCCCCCCCCCCCCCCTAGTTACGCCACTGCAGTGGCGTAATTAGGTGTGACGGCGCCCATGGCAGATGAAATTTCGCGCCCCCCATAGCCCATGGCAAATGAAATTTCGCGCCCCTCGCGTAGCCCCGTTGCCGTTTTTTTCCATAGGGCACATGTTGGGTGGACTCGGCTCGGCGCCCCTCCCAAGTGGCGCCCGGGGCACTTGTACCCCCTGCCCCTGCCCCTGCCCCCCCCCCCCCTAGTTACGCCACTGATTCCGAGCAGCCAGTTTTATAAGGAAAAGCCTTAAAAGCTACGTTTTATTCGCTTTCTGTTTTTTCATAATTAATTCTTTGACCCCAACGACAATAGTAGAATGAGACGGACTATCAAAAGTAGGTTAATGCAAAGTTAAGACGGTTTAAGTATTTCGAAGATTGTGCTTGTTCATGGGTGTGATCGTGTTTGCAGTTGGGCTAAGGATCCATTGCTACTGAGGCCCTAACGGGGTCTGCAGTCTCGTGAAATCCATGAACGAATGAACAACCGAATAATATTGTCAAAATATAATTAGTTATTTGATCGCCTTTTAACTACGAGGTGTCTCCGAAATAAAATAACTAAAAACAAAAAACGTATTGCGTTTTTTTTATTGCAAATATAAACTACGCATGCCTCAGAATCGTTAGTCTCTGCCCAAAATGTTGCGCGAGCGCTACTGATCAAAGGTGAATGTTTTAGTTCTTGCTATTATGTGGTTCAAAATTATCATCAATTTTGTTACTTCAAATATTATCAATGGCGTCGGCAACCGGAAACGGGCCACATCTTCCAATAAATAGACCTTTCGCTAAATTACCCAAGCGTCAAAGAGAATGCTGGGAACGTAGGTACACGAGCTGCACGTGCTCGCCTTCCCTATACAAAAGATTCGAAGTAAACAACCAAAAGAAAGCGTCAGTGGAACGCGCGTGCTGCTCAAATCGGTATTCGGAATGGACTATTTCAACGGGTGGTTCCCGTTTCGACCCATTCCCGATTCAACCTTCCCGTTTGTACCTTCCCGTTTCGACCCGGCTCAAAACGACCTTCTCGTTTCATCCTTTCCCATTTCGCCCAATCCCGAAACAACCTTCCCGCTTCGGCCATCGTTTGTTATCAGTTGGGTCGCTTCGTTTGTATTGTTCGTTAACAGTTGATTAGGCTCAAGTGTCAAATGTCTGTCCTCCTTGCTGACCTCATTTCTCCCTCTCCCGAAACAACCTTGGAGCAGCGTTGCCAGATTGGAAAGATGCTTCGGCGCCAAATCCTGGCCGAAATTTCACCAGGTTTCACCAGCACTAAAATATCGCGTCTATTACGTATTTCCAATTCCGTCAGCTGTTTTACGCATGCACTCGCAAAAGGATAGCTTTCAGGAGGTTCACTAATATAAGGGCCATCAGAGCACAATAAAAGGGAAGAAATCAGCCATGTGGCGCATTATCAGCACTGTTACTTTTTAATATACCATGTTTATGAGATGTTGGTGCTGGAAGTCCTTAGACGGAAAATTCAAATCAATGAAGGCCACCAACACGTAAGAATGGCCACATAATACTGCACTTAAAGACACTCGCAGTCTAAATTAAGCATACATTCTCTGCTCAGCAGTAAAAAAAGAAACGCATAAGAACGAAGTCCAAATACGACACCATGAATAAGTTCAGTTCATAACAGGTTTTGAAGTCAAGCTTCAAGAAAAAACTGATAAGCATGAAATTCAGTCACAACATTTGGCTTCACACAAAGTCCAGTCATACTGGCACTGAATATCTCTTGACACATAAAGCACGTCCATCGCTTATGTCCATGAGAATATCATAAACAAATATTTTACATAAATACACTAACAAGGGCCAGAGCTCACTACACTGCTTCGTACATCTCTGACGTAAACGTTCGTAGCATGTCATCAGTTTGTCAAAAACTGCACACAGCCGCCAGACTTCAATCAGAATGTTGTGCGAATGCGCACAATAGCATCCAGCGTTGCAACATACATCTTATTTTTGTACTTGGTCGTGATACAGGTGTTTTGGCTAAAAGCCCTTTCCTCCAGAGCATTCGACACTGGCCAAGAGGGGAAAGATAAGGCATAGAGGGCTAACTTTTTTGTATGGTCACTCTCCTAGCCCGTTTTCGTACCTGAATATTCCAGTCCAGGGGCCTCAATCTGGACACTTGGCGGAAAAGTCGGTGATATATCCGGTGGCTCCGATTGGCCGGCGCGAAGGTCAAGTGCGGCGTTGGCCAATCACGGCCGTCAGATTTCACGCCGACTTTCTTGCCAGAGTGTCCGAATAGGGAACAGAATGGAGTGGAATATTCAAGCACGATCGATCGCTCTAGGCCGCTTCCTAGAGCGATCGAGTGCTAATGTGAAAAAGAAAGTGGCTCCACCAATGGGATGCGGTTGAAAGGCTAACAAAACAGCGTAAACTTGATTAATGCAAGTGACAAGCCATTTTTCAAGATTTTTCACCAATTTTCACCAGATATTGTCTGGTGTAGCCGTTCCGGTACATAAACACCAGTAGCCCCCAATTTCACCAGATATTCCAAATCTGGTGCCGAATTTCACCATCTGGCAACGCTGCCTTGGAGACATGGCACTGTAAGATAAACGCGGTGTCAGAGAGGTCTCGCCCGAGCATTTACACCTTCATCGATTTGATCATACGGGATGAGGTTTTGACAAGGATATATCTTTGCAGCAGCTTGCGAATAGTGGTGCCGTGCGGGCCAGGGGGCACAAGTGGGTCAGCCAAGGACCGCAAACTATCACAACTGTAGTGTTGCCTTTCTGATGGCATGATTTTCCTGTTAGACTTTCTCAACAAGGCAAAGGCATTTTCCGGTCTATGATATTTTCCTGTGTGCACGAGTGTTCGGTGTTTGAAATCGTAAAAGAAAATAAAGTCGCAATCACATGCCTGTCACCCTGCCTGATTTATCGCTGTTCAAAATATCAAGATCACTAATATAAGGTTTTCAAATAACGCACGCAAGCACTTTGGATACCCTAAAAATAGCGTCGCGATGGCGTTGCTTATTTTAGCTTCCCCAATGTGCTGGCGTATTCAAGACTTCATTATGGTACGTAGCGCGAACAAGCGATCGGCGGTGGTGCTGTTTATCTTATAGAATTAAAAGGCTGCCATAAAAGTATTACTGGCTTTGGAAGTGCTCATGCTGAGCTAGTACCCAAAGCCCTAAGAATTTGGTGTCTGCTAATTGTACTATTTCGAAGTAAAATTTTAAAAAGCGACAAGGTCGTCTTTGCGTAACGGTGTCGCAGAGTGTACATAGACCGTTTCCTGGTTGCACGTTATGGGTATCATTTTAAGTAAAAACAAAAAAGCAAAAACACTCTAAGTGGTTGAAGTAAGAATAATATATTACTTCGAAGCTAGCCTGAAAGAGGTGTGATCTTTAGAATAGATTGGCATGCAATAATATTTCAGAACATATATTCTTAAGGAGGAAAGGTGCGCAGACCAGTGTTAGAACGACTAGACTCTTTGCGAAGAGGTTGCGATGCGCAGGGTCTTATACAAATCTCTTAAAAATGGACGGGTTAAAACGCAAAGGGTCTTTCGAGTATCGGTTGAAACGGGACGGGTTCAAATATAAAGGGCGTTTCGGGAATGGGACGAAACGGGAAGGGTTCAAATGGGAAGGTCGTTTTGAGATTGGGTCGAAACGGGACTGGTTCAAACGGGAAGGTCGATTTGGGAATGGGTCGAAATGAAACGGGTTTAAACAGGAATGGGTTGTTTCGGGCTAAACCCATTTCAACTATGCTGGTGCACTGTATGAGCGCCTTTCAATGCGAACAGATAAACGGGAAAAACCGGCAATCCATTTTTACGCTTCGCGCTGAATAGGTCGCAGTCTGCACAACAACGCGCCCAAGTTTCGAGCTAAACCAATCGTTTTCATTTAGAACTTCGTTCCTTTAGCTTTGTCTTCTTTCTGTTATTCAATGCTATGCAAAGAATGATGCACACGGAAACGGAGAGACAACCTTATTGTCAAAACCGATCACTGCAAAGGAGTCGCGTGTGTCTATATTTTCTAAATGATTATTCGTTTTGTTTACGCCCTTTGACAATACGCCCCAAGATTTAATTTCCATCTGTGGGAGGTCACGTAGTTCTCATTCTTGGAAATCATAGTGGGGTTGCAATTTTTGGGAGGGAGGAGCTAAATAAGCGTTTCTTTGTCCCTTGGTTTGTCTTTCTTTTTTTCTTGCTGTTGAAATTCTAGTGGGATCTATGGACGCTTTGCAGACGCGCCAGAGTACATCCGCCATTGCTGACCATCTCTTGTCTTGCACATATGCCGAGCCTGTGAAGCGGAGCTTTGACGAGTTTCCACAAAGGCCAATGCTGTGGAGAAGGACACAGTAGAATCTAAGATGACAATACCCTGCCCTGCTCTGGTCATGATGAAGTGAAGTAGAAGTAAGAGGAAACAAAAATTGAAGGTCGCTCATGGCGGCGCTCACGCACAGCTGCTGCAGAGCACGATCCATCTTGACAAACAAACCGGTGCGTCCCTAGTGGCGCAGAGGCGCTGCGCATGCGCGATAATGGCTAGTTCACATATCTGCGTCCTGAGTGTGATCGACTAGGTTGCAATCGTTTGTACCTGCTTACGACGAGAGATAACATTGGCGCCATCTGTCGAGCCGCCCTGGAACGATTTCGATCTGCGTGCATCTCCTATCGTTTTACGCGCCCTTATTTCCGCATGGGCTCGAAATATTTCTTCCAATATTATGGGCGACCATTTTCTCATAAATAGTGTGTTGATTTGGCCTCGCGAATAGTCGCTCGCGTTGCGATTTTGCATCTCTCGTATCTGTAAGGCTAGGGAGCGCGTGCGCGTTCCTAGCCGATGCTCCACGAGCACGGGTGAGCCGGTGCCTGTAGCTTTGACCTCAATGCTACAAAAAACCGGATTCCCCTCCCCTTGATCAGCCACGGGATTATCACCAACACTGCAAAGAGTATGTTGTTACACTGTCATCCGGTGTGTCGAAACGGGCCTCTTCTAAGAAAAGTTGTGCGCATGCTCGCAAGATGTTAACGCGCCACTCTACTCAAGCGCTAGTTTCAGTTGGTATTTATTTCAAAAACGCTGCTTGGAACAAACTCATTACAAGTTCCTCCAGAACGCATGCAGGTGAACATCTGCCTCGGGGAGGCCGTTGTTATGCAGAAAAGGTTACATTCTTTTATTCAGCTTCAAAAACACGACACTTGTAGAAGCACAGAACAAGAATAATGAACGATCGTTTCTTCCTAAACTGTTTCCAGAGGTTGACCCCAAAGCAATTTTTATTTAATTGCCATATTATCTCACCATGATACTACTCGCATAATCGGTGATACTGGGCACTGCAGCCTATACCATAATGACATTTTCGCGTGCTAGGCATTTGAGAATTTATCGTGTAGCGACAGTTTACATTACACTTATAACGTTGGGTATACGAGAAGTTGTTCCGTCCTGGTAGGTCAAATCTTTCACTGCGGACTGTGCTGCACCAAATTGGCATGTGATCAACTTCATCTGAAAGCAGATCGTTCTGGGGAACACCTCTAGCGACTCTCCGCTCTCTGGCAGCTGCGGTTAGTGAAGGTGGCTTTCCCACCTCTAAGTTCTCACTGTCAATAAGGGACTCTGATGCTTTAACATTGATGAAGGTTGACATATGCTTCTCATTCTACTGCTAGAAGTGCTATCTGTACTGGTTTTCTTGAAGTGAAATCAACCGCGCTCTAATTTTCAAGATTTGTAACGATAGCCCTCTGTGGCTTCAACTCTTCAATTAACCGCAACAGCCTCACTAACTTCACAAATCTGTTCCATGCCGTCACATTCGACACTGCAGGAATCTTCACACAATTTTACCTGTAACATCAGACGCTTGGTGTTTGAACAGGTAATGTCATAAAAGAAAATGACGATACTAAGTGCTCTCATTTAGCTTTGTCACATTTAGTGAATCCAGTTGACTAGGTGCTGTGCGGGCTCGTCTCTACAACAAAAGATATGACCACTACAACACGTATAAACCTGAGAGAGTAGATAAGCAGAGAAGTGACTGCCTCTGGCTTAATGGAAGCCTAACTGAACGTTAACGAGCAGTGTCCAGCAGATGCCTTTTTATTGGATACTGTGAACAGAGGCATGCCACGTCGTGAGTCGCTGATATAATCCCTTTGATCTTCAAATTACTCATTGCTGGTGACAGCATAATGGCCAGGATGGTAATTTACAGCATCTGGCACAGGTTTATTGTCCCGTCATCGCTTAAGCCATTAATGTCACTGTCGAGAGTTTTATACAATGGCATACATCTTAAAATGTCACGGGGCGAAACTCGGCTGAAACAATTACCCTCACGGTATATATAGATGTGCCAAAGTGTGATTCGTAGAAAACCGCATACGGCCGTTGGACAACATGCGGAAGACCTAGAGTAGCAAACGTGATACGCAATTACATAATTATGTATTATTGCTTCAGTATACAAACAGCGCAAATAAAATTGGTTTAGAGGCTTTAGAAGCCCTTATAGTTTGCAAATCGCACACACAAGAAAAAAAAAAAGTGTCTACCTTTATTTCAGAGAGGAACTATCAAAAAGACGTCCACGTTCTGATGACATCCCTCTACTGCTGGCTCCCGCCAAACCTTTAAACACGCAGTAAAGCCCCCTCGTGGCCTATATTACAACTACAACGACGCGAAAACCTATAGGTACAGTTCTAATCACACTTGTTTATAACGCGCGAGCGTGCGGCTTTCTCCGGGGGAGCGCTAGACTGGCGGCATTCCTTGCGGAAACTAAGCTAGTCAGGTGGAGCAACATGGAACGGCCCAAGCCTCGAGGGTGTCCTGCCCACTCTATCAGCTTGATAAGCGATAAAACCAAAGAGGCACCTTATGATATACTTTTGTTTTTCGATGACGACATCGTTGATGCGCCTTCATGCTTTAGTTCGTTTATTCTTCGAGCAATGATGTTTGTAAAAAGCGTGCGAGCGGCCTTCCGCGTTCGCCGCCAGCTGATAGAGTGGGCAAGACACCCCTCGAGCGGGCCGTTCCATGTTGCACCACGTGACTAGCTGAGTTTCCGCGAATGTCACCGAGTCTAGCGCTCCCCCGAGAAAGCCGTCCCGCTCAAGCGTTTCGTAGACGATGTATTTGGCACCGGCTACCCGTACCATCGATGAGACCTTGGGTGTTCAAAGGTTACAAGTTAAAACCGAGACTGTTTTTAAAATGGGTAATATAAAGTAGCATGTGTATGGGGGTTAGAAACTTTTTTCATCTTCTGTTGGCTGTCGGCTCAACTGCTTAGGAATTCGTCCGATGCCTCCGAATCGGCAGTCTCATTGAAGCTTTCCCGGGACCAACTTCAATTATCAAGCTTTCCTTGTTTCTCAATTTGTTTTTGATGTTTGGGGACGCTCTTTGTTACTGAGAACCTCCAAAAAGAAAAAGTGAGCCGCAACCTTGTAGCGAAGGAAGTGGAAAGGTTTGTTGTTCAATGGGAAACATACGCTCGCGGAGGCAACGCGTGTACAACAGCCGAAGTATGAATCTCATCACTGACTACTAAAAGATAAGACATGTAGACAGGCACGTAGCGCAACATATTGTTTCAGGGGGGGGGGGGGGGGGGGGGCGTTCATGACAAAATGCTGTATAGAGGGGGAGGGGACGAGAGGAGGTCCCAGCAAAATGGAAGATTTCGGGGCCCGGGGGGCCCGGGCCCCGTAGCCTTCCCCCCCTGGCTGCGTGCCTGCATGTATATGCCACGGCGGCTTGATCACTGCCGCTCCGCTTCGGCCTGCCGCTTTGCCCGGAACACCTCATAGAAAGTTTTTCACTTCAGCGTCCGCCCCTGAGTCCTGTTCCCTGGAGGCATAGCCCAGAAAACACGGGCAATGCTTTCGCGTTGCTCGCTGACCTCGAGACCACTCCCGCCCATTCGCCCTATAGCTCTGACCGCTGGTCAGCGCCACCAAGCTTCAATGCCGATAATTGCGGCCGCCCCTGAGAGCTTTCGTTTTCCACCGGCAAAAAGAGCCCCTAGGCAGGCCGCACCCAGATGAAGTGGCGCCAGAATTGAACGGCCGGTGGACATGCCCCACGAAACATCCGACAGGATCATATATGATGCGCATCGTACAATCCGTCGGCCGTCCTGGTCGCGCATACGTCAATATAGTCACTGGCAAGGCGAGAACGGTAGGCTGTCACTTCTGGAAGGCCCTGCCTCCGGCACGCAGCACGCGTTCCTTCTCTTCTACGGTGCTTTTATTTTGATGCGCGCATGCACGCTCGGAGGTTCACGGGATGCCGGGGCGATATCGAACATACAGGAAGCTCGCGCTTTGGAGGGACAGCTGAAACACCCCCCTGTCGTTCTCATTCTGTCAGTGAATATAGCGCTCAATGCATGGTCTACAGTCGTACCAACGCCGCGCCAGCAATCTGATAGACGGACAGCCGAAGCCTTGTGGCTTGCCTTTTCCAAGAAGCACAAGAGAGCACAAACCAGATCTGGCAGTGATTTCGAACGCGACTATCGACTGCCAACTTTCCAGCATATCACTTTCACTAGTTCCTAGAAATACGATCCTCTACTATACCAAACGGCCGACGATATGCCGGCTTGTTCGTGTAGGCCAGAAACCAAAAATAAGTGACGTCACGGACAACGATGCATGTCCATTCTTTCTACAGATCCCAGGGAGGTTCGATTTCATTCTGCGGAACACCTGTACCGTGAGGGTAGCAAATTTCGCCGCCGGATCGCATGGCAGTCACCGCGTAGAAGGATAATGCCTGCACGACGTTTCTCAGGCATCTAACGTAGCCTAACCTTTGGTGTCGTCCGCCCGTCTCTCTCAGACAATACACGGCACGAACAACACAGCGAAGCAAACTCTTTTCGTGCTTCTCGTAAATCAATACGACACCAAAAAATAAATGCAATCCAAACGCGTACTGTTAAAACAGAGTGGACACAGAGAGCCCAATTTTTTTTTGCCCCTTCACTGGAACATAAGCGCTAGAGAACCGTGGTTTTCGAAGCGGGCAGAGCTTGTCCTGAAGTTAGATTGTCACAGCAGCTTAAAAAGTACGCCATATTTCGTATCTTTTCTCTCAGTCTTTTTTTTTTTTTTTTTTTTGCGACTCAATGTCACTCAGTTATTCCCAATGTCACTCCCGGCTTCTTTTTCTTTTATTTTTTCTCCGCGATTTTCTCAAGGCGATTTTCTCGTATTTTTGATCGAAGTCGTGCTATCCCATCGGAAGCGTGTACGCTCTGTTGTTACTTTATATCAGTGTTGCGGGCGTTACAGAGAGCTACGTCACTCTGTATTTGCAAATATAAAAACGCGTTACCAACCTACGTTACGTCAAAATAAAAGGAACGCGTTACCGTTATTGTTAACCATAAAAAGTAATGCAGGTTACTT
>JAZHYW010060879.1:0-18876 GCA_037355805.1 Ixodes ricinus | reverse complement strand
ATTGCTTTGATGCATCCAATTGCAGAGGTTCCCCACCGGACACGGAAAGTACAGAAACCCATAGGAAGGGTACGAGGAAGCTTTTCCATCGAAATCGCTATCAGAGTATTCTCTTGCTCCAGCCAATTGCAAAAGAGGTTCCTCACCGGACACGGGAACTGCAGAAACACCTTAGGTTGGGTACGAGAAGCTTTTCTATCGAAATCACTCACAGTATTGTCCTCGCTCCAGCCAATTGCAAATGGGTTCCTCACCGGACACGGGAAACTACGAGAAACCCTTAGGTTGGGTACGAAGCTTTTCTATCGAAATCACTCAGAGAATTGTCTTCCTCCAGCCAATTGCAGAAGAGAGTTCCTCACGGGACACGGAAAGTACAGAAACCCTTAGGTTGGGTACGAAGCTTTTCTAACGAAAGCACTCAGAAGAATATTCTCTTGCTCCAGCCAATATCCAAGAGGTTCCTCACCCGGACACGGAAAAGTACAGAAACCCTACAGGGTTGGGTAGCAATGCATCTTTGTATCGAAATCACTCAGAGTATTGTCTTGAGCATCCAATTACACAAGAGCTACCTGGACACGGAAAGTGCAAAAACACTTAGGTTGGGTACAAAGCTTTTCTATCGAAATCCTCTGAGTATTGTCTTGCTCCAGTAATTGCAAAGGTTCCTCACCGGACACGGAAAGTACAGAAACCCTTAGGCTGGAAGAGTTAAAGCTTTTCTATCGAAATCACTCAGTGTATTGTCTTTGCTCCATCCAATTGCAAAGAGGTTCCTCACTGGACAAGGAAAGTACAGAAACCTTAAGGTTGGATATGAAACTTTTCTATCGAAATCACTCAGTGGACTGTCTTGCACCAGCCAAATGTAAAGGGGTTCTTCATCTGACACGGAAAGTACAGAAACCCTTAGGTAGGGTACGAAGCTTTTTTATCGAAATCACTCAGAGTGTTGTCTTGCTCCAGCCAATTGCAAATGGGTTCCTCACCGGACACGGAAAGTACAGAAACCTCTGAGGTTGGATAAAATGCTTTTTTTGTTCGAAATCACTCAAAGTATTGTCTTGATGCAGCCAATTGCAAAGAGGTTCCTCACCCGACACGGAAAATGCAAAAACCCTTAGGTTGGGTACGAAGCATTTCTATCGAAATCACTCGGAGTATTGTCTTGCTCCAGCCTATTGCAAAGAAGTTCATCATGGACACGGAAAGTAGAGAAACCCTTAGGTTGGGTATGAAGCTTTTCTATCGAAATCACTCAGAGTATTGTCGTGCTCCAGCCAATTGCGAAGAGGTTCCTCACCGACACTGAAAGTACAAAACCCTTAGTTTGGGTACGAAGCTGTTCTATCAATATCACTCAGAGTAGTGTCTTGCTCAACCAATTGCAAAGAGGTTCCTCACTGGACAAGGAATGTACAGAAACCCTCAGGTTGGATACAATGCTTTTCGTTCGAAATCACTTAAAGTATTGTCTTGATGCAACTAATTGTAAAGAGTTTCTCACCGGACACGGACAGTACAGAAACCCTTAGGTTGGGTACAAAGCTTTTCTATCGAATTCCCTCAGAGTATTGTCTTGCTCCAGCCAATTGCGAAGAGGTTCCTCACCTGACACGGAAAGTACAGAAACCCTCAGGTTGGATACAATGCTTTCTTGTTCGAAATCACCTAAAGTATTGTCTTGATGCGAGCTAATTGCAAAGAGGTTCCTCACCGGACACGGAAAGTGAAGAAACCCTTAGATTGGGTACGAAGCATTTCTATCGAAATCGCTTGGAGTATTGTCTTGCTCCAGCCAATTGCAAAGAGGTTCCCTCAGGGACACGGAAAGTACAGAAACCCTGTAGGCTGGGTACGAAGCGCTTCTATCGAAATCACTCAGAATATATGTCCTGGCTCCAGCCAATCGCAAAGAGGTTCTTCACCTGGACAAGGAAAGTACAGACATGCTCAAAGGTTGGGTACGGTGGGCTTTTCTATCAAAATCACTCAGAGCCATTGTCTTGCTCCAGCCAATCGCAAAGAGGTTCCTCACTGTGACACGGAAACTACGGAAACCCTTAGGTTGAGGCACGAAGCTCTTTCTATCAGAAATCGCTCAGAGTATCGGTCTTGCACCAGCCAATTGCAAAGAGGTTCCTCACCGGACACCGACAAGTACTAGAAACCCTTGGGTTGGGTACGGAGCATCTTCTGTCTAATATCACTCAGAATATTGTCTTGCTCCTGCCAAATCGCAAAGAGGTTCCTCAACTCGGACACGAGAAAGTACAGATACCCTTAGGCTGGATATGATGCTTTTTTATCGAAATTACTCAGAGCATTGCTTTGATGCATCCAATTGCAGAGGTCCCTCACCGGACACGGAAAGTACAGAACACATAGGTTGGGTACGAAGCTATTTCCATTGAAATCACTAAGAATATTGTCTTGCTCCAGCCAATTGCAACGAGGTTCCTCACCGGACACGGGAAGTGCAGAAAAAGACTCGCAGGCCTTAGGCCCAGTAATTAAAGCCTTTCCATCGATAAGCTATCTCACAGTATTGTCTTTTGCTCCAGCCAATTGCGCAAATGGGTCTCCTCACCGGACACGGAACGCTATAGAAACCCCTTAGGTTGGGTACTAAAGCTCTTTCTGTCGTACATCATCTCGTAGAGATATTGTCTTGCCTCCAGCTCAATCGCAAAGGGCCACCTCATCTGACACAGGAAAGTACAGAAACTCCTTTAGGTTGGCGTGCGAGGCTCTTCTATCAGAAATCACTCAGAGTATCGTCTTGCTCCGGTCAGTTGCAAAGAGGTTCCCACCTGACTCGAAAAGTACAGAAGTCTGCCTAGGCTGACCCGAAGCTTTTCCTCTCGTACCCAACCCCACCTGACTTCATCTCTCGGGAAGATGGGACCGCTCTAGGAAAACAAGAGGATACAAAGAAAACAAGAGGATGCAGATATCGAACCAATTGTTTGAAATCACCAGTAGTATTGTCTAACGCCATGCAAGCCAGTTGCGAATGAGCTTCCTCACCGGACACGGTTTCCATCCTGTCCGAGACTCCTTAGGCGGTACGACAGACTTACCTATCGAAATCAGCTGTGGGCAGGCTGTCATGCTCCAGCCAAGCGACAGTAGGTTACCTAATCTCTGACGCGGAAAGTATGCCTGAGACCCTCGGGTACTGATTGTGCGCGCTGGTTTACAGCACTCACTCAGTAGTATTGATTTCTGTGCTCCATCCAATTACAATAGAGGTTCCTCACTGTGACAAGTGGAGGGTTCCCGAAACTCTTAAGGTTGCGGCACTGAAACGTTTTCTATCGAAATCGCTCAGTGGACTGGTGCTTGGCTGACCAGCCAAGTGCGAAGAGGTTCTGCATCTGACGCGTGAACGTACAGAAACCCTTAGTGCAGTGTGTACGCAAGCTACCATGTCGAAATCTTATACGGATAGATGTCTTGTCCCCAGGCAATCGCAAATAGTTTCCTCGCCGCGACTGCGGAAAGCAAGAAACCCTGAGGTTGGATACGAAGCTTATCTATCGCAATCACTCAGAGTATTGTCTTGCTCTAGCCAATTGCAAAGAGGTTCCTCACCGGACACGGAAAGTACAGAAACCCTTAGGTTGGGTACGAAGCTTTCTTATCAAAATCACTCAGAGTATTGTCTTGCTCCAGCCAATTGCAAATGGGTTCCTCACCGGACACGGAAAGTACAGAAACCCTGAGGTTGGATAAAATGCTTTTTGTTCGAAATCACTCAAAGTATTGTCTTGATGCAGCCAATTGCAAAGAGGTTCCTCACCTGACACGGAAAATGCAAAAACCCTTAGGTTGGGTACGAAGCATTTCTATCGAAATCACTCAGAGTATTGTCTTGCTCCAGCCAATTGCAAAGAGAGTTCATCATGGACACGGAAAGTACAGAAACCCTTAGGTTGGGTATGAAGCTTTTCTATCGAAATCACTCAGAGTATTGTCTTGCTCCAGCCAATTGCGAAGAGGTTCCTCACCGGACACTGAAAGTACAAAACCCTTAGTTTGGGTACGAAGCTTTTCTATCAATATCACTCAGAGTATTGTCTTGCTCCAGCCAATTGCAAAGAGGTTCCTCACCGGACACGGAATGTACAGAAACCCTCAGGTTGGATACAATGCTTTTTGTTCGAAATCACTCAGAGTATTGTCTTGATGCATCTAATTGCAAAGAGGTTCCTCACCGGACACGGAATGTGCGGAAACCCTTAGGTTGTGTACGAAGCTTTTCTATTGAAATAACTCAGAGATTGTCCTGCTCCAGCCAATTGCAAAGGGGTTCCTGACCGGACACCGAAAGTACAGAAACCCTCAGGTTGGGTACGAAGCTTTTCTATCGAAATCACCTCAGAGTATTGTCCTCTCCAGGCAATTGCAAAGAGGTTCCTAACCGGACACGGAAAGTACAGAAACCCTTAGGTTGGGTACGAAGCTTTTCTATCGAAATCACTCTGAGTATTGTCTTGCTCCAGCCAATTGCAAAGAGGTTCCTCACGGACACGGAAAGTACAGAAACCCTTAGGTTGGATACGAAGCTTTTCTATCGAAATCACCCAGATTATTGTCCTCTCCAGCCAATTGCAAAGAGGTTCCTCACTGGACAAGGAAAGTACAGAAACTCTTAGGTTGGGTACGAAGCTTTTCTATCAAAATTACTCAGAGTATTGTCTTGCTCCAGCCGATCGCAAAGAGATTCCTCACTGGACAAGGAAAGTACGGAAACCCTTTGGTTGGGTACGAATCTTTTCTATCGAAATCGCTCAGAGTATTGTCTTGCACCAGCCAATTGTAAAGAGGTTCTTCACCTGACACCGACAGTACTAAAACCCTTAGGTTGGGTACTGGAGCATTTTTGTCTAAATCACTCAGAGTATTGTCTTGCTCCTGCCAATTGCAAAGAGGTTCCTCACCGGACACGGAAAGTACAGATACCCTTAGGCTGGATATGATGCTTTTTTATCGAAATTACTCAGAGTATTGCTTTGATGCATCCAACTGCAGAGGTCCCTCACCGGACACGGAAAGTACAGAAACACATAGGTTGGGTACGAAGCTTTTCCATTGAAATCACTAAGAATATTGTCTTGCTCCAGCCAATTGCAAAGAGGTTCCTCACCGGACACGGGAAGTGCAGAAAACCTTAGGGTTGGGTTCAAAGCTTTTCTATCGAAATCTTTCACAGTATTGTCTTGCTCCAGCCAACTGCAAATGGGTTCCTCACCGAATACGGAAACTATAGAAACCCTCAGGTTTGGTATAAGCTTTTCATCGTAATCACTCAGAGAATTGTCTTCCTCCAGCTAATTCGCAAAGAGATTCTCACTGGACAAGGAAAGTACAGAAACCCTTAGTTTGGGCATGAAGCTTTTCAACGAAATCACTCAGAGTATTGTGTTGCTCCAGCCAATATCCAAGAGGTTCCTCACCTGACACGGAAAGTAAAGAAACCGTTAGGTTGGATACAATGCTCTTTGTTCGAAATCACTCAGAGTATTGTCTTGATGCAGCCAATTGCAAAGAGGTTCCTCACCGGACACGGAAAGTTGCCAGAAACCCTTGGTTGTCGAGCCTCGCGAGGTCACTCAGGAGTACGCCTTGTCGCATGCAAGGCTCATCAGAAATCAACTCAGAGTATTGTCTTGCTCCATCCAATTACAAAGAGGTTCCTCTACTGGACAAGGAAAGTACAGAAACCTTAAGGTTGGGTACGAAACTTTTCTATCGAAATCACTCAGATGGACTGTCTTGCACCAGCCAAATGTAAAGAGGTTCTTCATGTGACACGGAAAGTACAGAAACCCTTAGGTAGGGTAGGAAGCTTTTTATCGAAATCTTTCAGATTGTTGTTCTTGCCTAGGCAATCGCAAATAGTTTCCTCACCGGACACGGAAAGCAAGAAACCCTTAGGTTGGATACGAAGCTTTTCTATCGCAATAACTCAGAGTATTGTCTTGCTCTAGCCAATTGCAAAGAGTTTTCGCACCGGACACTTAAAGTACAGATACCCTTAGGCTGGATATGATGCTTTTCTATCAAAATCACTCAGAGTATTGTCTTGCTCCAGTCAATTGCAAATGGGTTCCTCACCGGACACGGAAAGTACAGGAACCCTGAGGTTGGATAAAATGCTTTTTTGTTCGAAACCACTCAAAGTATTGTCTTGATGCAGCCAATTGCAAAGAGGTTCCTCACCGGACACGGAAAATGCAAAACCCTTAGGTTGGGTAGGAAGCATTTCTATCGAAATCACTCGGAGTATTGTCTTGTTCCAGCCAATTGCAAAGAAGTTCATCATGGACACGGAAAGTAGAGAAACCCTTAGGTTGGGTATGAAGCTTTTCTATCGAAATCACCCAGAGTATTGTCTTGCTCCAGCCAATTGCGAAGGAGGTTCCTCACCGGACACTGAAAGTACAAAACCTCTTAGTTTGGGTACGAAGCTTTTCTATCAATATCACTCAGAGTAGTGTCTTGCTCTAACCAAGTCCAAAGAGGTTCCTCACTGACACTGAAAGTACAGAAACCCTTAGGTTGGGTACGAAGCTTTTCTATCGAAATCACTCAGAGTATTTCTAGCTTCAGCCAATTGCAAAGATGTTCCTCACCGGACTCAGAAAGTACAGGTACCTCTTAGGCTGGATATGATGCTTTTTTAATCGAAATCACTCAGAGTATTGTCTTGATGCATCTAATTGCAAAGAGGTTCCTCACCGGACACGGAATGTGCGGAAACCTTAGGTTGTGTACGAAGCTTTTCTATTGAAATAACTCAGAGATTGTCTTGCTCCAGCCAATTGCAAAGGGGTTCCTCACCGGACACCGAAAGTACAGAAACCCTTAGGTTGGGTACGATAGCTTTTCTATCGAAATCACTCAGAGTATTGTCCTCTCCAGGCAATTGCAAAGAGGATCTCACCGGACACGGAAAGTGCAGAAACCCTTAGGTTCAGTACGAAGCTTTTCTATCAAAATCAATGAGGGTAGTGTCTTGCTCCAGCAAATTGCACAGAGGTTCCCCACCGGACATTGAAACTACAGAAACCCTAGGTTGGGTACGAAGCTTTTCTATCGAAATCACTCTGAGTATTGTCTTGCTCCAGCCAATTGCAGAGGTTCCTAACTGACACGGAAAGTACAGAAACCCTTAGGTTGGATACGAAGCTTTTCTCTCGAAATCACTCAGATTATTGTCCTCTCCAGCCAATTGCAAAGAGGTTCCTCACTGTACAAGGAAAGTATAGAAACTCTTAAGTTGGGTACGAAGCTTTTCTATCAAAATTACTCAGAGTATTGTCTTGCTCCAGCCAATCGCAAAGAGATTCCTCACTGGACAAGGAAAGTACGGAAACCCTTTGGTTGGGTACGAATCTTTTCTATCAAAATCGCTCAGAGTATTGTCTTGCACCTGCCAATTGTAAAGAGGTTCTTCACCTGACACCGACAGTACTAAAACCCTTATGTTGGGTTCGGAGCATTTTTGTCTAAATCACTCAGAGTATTGTCTTGCTCCTGCCAATTGCAAAGAGGTTCCTCACCGGACACGGAAAGTACAGATACCCTTAGGCTGGATATGATGCTTTTTTATCGAAATTACTCAGAGTATTGCTTTGATGGATCCAATTGCAGAGGTTCCTCACCGGACACGGAAAGTACAGAAACACATAGGTTGGGTACGAAGCTTTTTATTGAAATCACTAAGAATATTGGTCCTGCTTTAGCCAATTGCAAAGAGGTTCCTCACCGGACACGGGAAGTGCAGAAACCCTTAGGTTGGGTTCAAAGCTTTTCTATCGAAATCTTTCACAGTATTGTCTTGCTCCAGCCAATTGCAAAGGGATTCCTCACCGAATACGGAAACTATAGAAATCCTTAGGTTGGGTATAAAGCTTTTCTATCGTAATCACTCAGAGAATTGTCTTCCTCCAGCTAATTGCAAAGAGATTCCTCACTGGACAAGGAAAGTGCAGAAACCACTAGTTTGGGTATGAAGCTTTTCTAACGAAATCACTCAGGGTATTGTGTTGCTCCAGCCAATATCCAAGAGGTTCCCTCACCCGACACGGAAAGTAAAGAAACCGTTAGGTTGGATACAATGCTCTTTGTTCGAAATCACTCAGAGTATTGTCTTGATGCAGCCAATTGCAAAGAGGTTCCTCACCGGACACGGAAAGTGCAGAAACCCTTAGGTTGGGTACGAAGCTTTTCTATCGAAATCACTGTGAGTATTGTCTTGCTCCAGCCAATCGCAGAGGTTCCTAACCGGACACGGAAAGTACAGAAACCCTTGGGTTGCGTACAAAGCTTTTCTATCGAAATCACTCAGAGTATTGTCTTGCTCCATCCAATTACAAAGAGGTTCCTCACTGGACAAGGAAAGTACAGAAACCTTAAGGTTGGGTACGAAACTTTTCTATCGAAATCACTCAGAGGACTGTCTTGCACCAGCCAAATGTAAAGAGGTTCTTCATCTGACACGGAAAGTACAGAAACCCTTAGGTAGGGTAGGGAAGCTTTTTTATCGAAATCTTTCAGATTGTTGTCTTGCTCTAGGCAATCGCAAAGAGTTTCCTCACCGGACACGGAAAGCACAGAAACCCTTAGGTTGGATACGAAGCTTTTCTATCAAAATCACTCAGAGTATTGTCTTGCTCCAGCCAATTGCAAAATGGGTTCCTCACCGACACGGAGAAGTACAGGAACCCTGAGGTTGGATAAAATGCTTTTTGTTCGAAACCACTCAAAGTATTGTCTTGATGCAGCCAATTGCAAAGAGGTTCCTCACCGGACACGGAAAATGCAAAACCCCTAGGTTGGGTACGAAGCATTTCTATCGAAATCACTCGGAGTATTGTCTTGTTCCAGCCAATTGCAAAGAAGTTCATCATGGACACGGAAAGTAGAGAAACCCTTAGGTTGGGTATGAAGCTTTTCTATCGAAATCACTCAGATTATTGTCTTGCTCCACCCAATTGCGAAGAGGTTCCTCACCGGACACTGAAAGTACAAAAAACCCTTAGTTTGGGTACGAAGCTTTTCTATCAATATCACTCAGAGTAGTGTCTTGCTCCAACCAATTGCAAAGAGGTTCCTCACTGGACAAGGAACGTACAGAAACCCTTAGGCTGGGTAACGATGCTTTTCTATCGAAATCACTCAGAGTATTTCTAGCTTCAGCCAATTGCAAAGATGTTCCTCACCGGACACAGAAAGTACAGGTAGCTTAGGCTGGATATGATGCTTTTTTATCGAAATCACTCAGAGTATTGTCTTGATGCCTCTAATTGCAAAGAGGTTCCTCACCGGACACGGAATGTGCAGAAACCCTTAGGTTGTGTACGAAGCTTCTTCTGTCGAAATCACTCAAAGTATTGTCCTCTCCAGGCAATTGCAAAAGAGGATCCTCACCGGACACGGAAAGTGCAGAAACCCTTAGGCTCAGATACGAAGCTTTTCTATCAAAATCAATGAGAGTATTGTCTTGCTCCAGCAAATTGCACAGAGGTTCCCCACCGGACACGGAAAGTACAGAAACCCTCAGGTTTGGTATGAAGCTTTTCTATCGAAACCTATCAGAGTATTCTCTGCTCCAGCCAATTGCAAAGAGGTTCCTCACCGGACATTGAAACTACAGAAACCCTTAGGTTGGGTACGAAGCTTTTCTATCGAAATCACTCAGAGTATTGTCCTCGCCTGTCAATTGCAAAGAGGTTCCTCTCTGGACAAGGAAAGTACGAAAACCCTTAGGTTGGGTACGAAGCTTTTCTATCGAAATCACTCAGAGTATTGTCTTGCTCCAGCCAATTGCGAAGAGGTTCCTCACCGGACACGGAAAGTACAGATACCCTTAGGCTGGATATGATGCTTTTTTATCGAAATTACTCAGAGTATTTCTTTGATGCATCCAATTGCAGAGGTTCCTCACCGGACACGAAAAGTACAAAACCCTTAGTTTGGGTACGAAGCTTTTCTATCAAAATCACTCAGAGTATTGTCTTGCTCCAGCCAATTGCATCTGAGTTCATCACCGGACACGGAAAGTACAGGAAACCCTGAGGTTGGATAAAATGCTTTTTGTTCGAAATCACTCAAAGTATTGTCTTGATGCAGCAAATTGCAAAGAGGTTCCTCACCGGACACGGAAAATGCAAAAACCCTTAGGTTGGGTACGAAGCATTTCTATCGAAATCACTCGGAGTATTGTCTTGCTCCAGCCAATTGCAAAGAAGTTCATCATGGACACGGAAAGTAGAGAAACCCTTAGGTTGGGTATGAAGCTTTTCTATCGAAATCACTGCAGAGCATTGTCTTGCTCCAGCCAATTGCGAAGAGGTTCCTCACCGGACACTGAAAGTACAAAAACCCTAAGTTTGGGTACGAAGCTTTTCTATCAATATCACTCAGAGTAGTGTCTTGCTCCAACCAATTGCAAAGAGGTTCCTCACCGGACAAGGAATGTACAGAAACCCTCAGGTTGGATACGAGTGCTTTTTGTTCGAAAATCACTTAAAGTATTGTCTTGATGCAACTAATTGTAAAGAGGTTCCTCACCGACACGGAAAGTACAGAAACCCTTAGGTTGGGTACAAAGCTTTTCTATCAAATTCCTCAGAGTATTGTCTTTATCCAGCCAATTGCAAAGAAGTTCCTCACCTGACACGGAAAGTACAGAAAGCCTCAGGTTGGATACAATGCTTTTTGTTCGAAATCACTTAAAGTATTGTCTTGATGCAGCTAATTGCAAAGAGGTTCCTCACCGGACACGGAAAGTACAAAAACCCTCTGGTTGGTTACGAAGCTTTCTATCGAAATCACTCTCAGTAATGTCTTGCTGCAGCAAATTGCAAGAGGTTCCCCACCGGACACGGAAAGTACAGAACCCCTTAGGTTGGGTATGAAGCTTTTCTATCAAAATCCCTCAGAGTATTGTCTTGCTCCAGCCAATTGCAAAAAGGTTCGTAACCGGACACGGAATGTACAGAAAGCCTTAGGTTGGGTATGAAGCTTTTCTATCGAAATCTATCAGAGCATTCCCTTGCTCCAGACAATTGCAAAGAGGTTCCTCACCGGACACTGAAACTACAGAAACCCTTAGGTTGGGTGCGAAGCATTTCTGTCGAAATCACTCAGAGTATTGTCTTGCTCCAGCCAATTGCAAAGAGGTTTCTCCCCGGTCACGGAAAGTACAGAAACCCTGAGGTTGGGTCCGAAGATTTTCTACAGAAGTCACTCAGAGTATTGTCTTCTCCAGCCAATTGCAAAGAGGTTCCTCACTGGAAAAGGAAAGTACAAAACCCTTAGGTTGGGTACGAAGCTCGCCGATCGAAATCACCTTAGTATTGTCTTGCTGCAGCCACATTGCACAGAGTTTCCCAACCGACACGGAAAATAGAGAAACCCTTAGGTTGGGTACGAAGCTTTTCTATCGAATTCACCCAGAGTATTGTCTTGCTCCAGCCAATTGCGAAGAGGTTCTTCACCGGACACGGAAAGTACAGAAACCCTGAAATTGATACAATGCTTTTTCCTTGAAATCACTCAAAGTATTGTCTTGATGCAGCCAATTGCAAAGAGGTTCCTGACCGACTCGGAAAGTGAAGAAACCCTAGATCGAGTCTTGAAGCATTTCTATCGAAATCGCTTGGAGTATTGTCTTGCTCCAGCCAATTGCAAAGAGGTTCCTCAGGGACACGGAAAGTACAGAAACCCTTGGATTGGGAATGAAGCTTTAATATCGAAATCACTCAGAGTATTGTCTTGCTCTATCCAATTGCAAAGAGGTTCATCACTGGACATGGAAAGTACAGAAACCCTTAGGTTGGGTACGAAGCTTTTCTATCGAAAATCGCTCAGAGTATTGTGTTGCTCCAGCCAATTGCAAAGAGGTTCTTTACCGACACGGAAAGTGCAGAAACCCTTAGGATTTGTATGAAGCTTTATCGAAATCACTCAGAGCATTGCCTTGCTCCAGCCAATTGGAAATAGGTTCCTAACCGGACACGGAAAGTACAGACACCCTTAGGTTGGGTATGAAGCTTTTCTATCGAAGTCAATCAGAGTAGTCTCTCTCTGCTGCCAATTGCAAAGAGGTTTGTCACCAGACACTGAAACTACAGAAACCCTAGTTTGGGTACCGAAGCTTTTCTACCGAAGTCACTCAGGTATTGTCTTCTCCAGCCAATTGCAAAGAGGTTCCTCACTGGAAAAATGAAAGTACAAAACCCTTAGGTTGGGTACGAAGCTTTTCTATCGAATTCACCAGAGTATTGTCTTGCTCCAGCCAATTGCGAAGAGGTTCCCTCACTGACACGGAAAGTACAGAAACCCTGAAATTGGATACAATGCTTTTTCCTTGAAATCACTCAAAGTATTGTCTTGATGCAGCCAATTGCAAAGAGGTTCCTGACCGGACTCGAAAGTGAAGAAACCTTTAGATTGGGTACGAAGCATTTCTATCGAAATCGCTTGGAGCATTGTCTTGCTCCAGCCAATTGCAAAGAGGTTCCTCAGGGACACGGAAAGTACAGAAACCCTTGATTGGGTATGAAGCTTTTACTATCGAAATCACTCAGAGTATTGTCTTGCTCTATCCAATTGCAAAGATGTTCATCACTGGACATGGAAAGTACAGAAACCCTTAGGTTGGGTACTGAAGTTTTCTATCGAAATCGCTCAGAGTATTGTGTTGCTCCAGCCAATTACAAAGAGGTTCTTTACCGGACACGGAAAGTGCAGAAACCCTTAGGATTTGTATGAAGCTTTTCTATCGAAATCACTCAGAGCATTGCCTTGCTCCAGTCAATTGGAAAGAGGTTCCTAACTGACACGGAAAGTACAGACACCCTTAGGTTGGGTATGAAGCTTTCCTATCGAAGTCTATCAGAGTAGTCTCTCCTGCTGCCAATTGCAAAGAGGTTCGTCACCAGACACTGAAACTACAGAAACCCTTAGTTTGGGTACGAAGCTTTTCTATCGAAATCACTTAGAGTATTGTCCTCGCCAGTCAATTGCAAAGAGGTTCCTCTCTGGACAAGGAAAGTACGAAAACCCTTAGGTTGGGTACGAAGCTTTTCTATCGAAATCACTCAGAGTATTGTCTTGCTCCACAAAATTGCGAAGAGGTTCCTCTCGTGACACGGAAAGTACAGAAACCCTTAGGTTGGGTACGAAGCTTTTCTATCGAAAGCACTCAGAGTATTGTCTTGCTCCAGCTAATTGCAAAGAGGTTCCTCTCCGGACACGGAAAGTACAGAAACCCTTAGGTTGGGTAGGAATCATTTTTATCGAAATCACTCAGAGTATTGTCTTGCTCCAGCCAATTGCAAAAAGGTTCCTCACCGGACACGGAAAGTACAGATACCCTTAGGCTGATATGATGCTTTTTTATCGAAATTACTCAGAGTATTTCTTTGATGCATTCAATTGCAGAGGTTCCTCACCGGACACGGAAAGTACAAAAACCCTTAGTTTGGGTACGAAGCTTTTCTATCGAATTCACTCCAGAGTATTGTCTTGCTCCAGCCAATTGCGAAGAGGTTCCTCACCGGACATGGAAAGTACAGAAACCCTGAAATTGGATACAATGCTTTTTCCTTGAAATCACTCAAAGTATTGTCTTGATGCAGCCAATTGCAAAGAGGTTCCTGACCGGACTCGGAAAGTGAAGAAACCCTTAGATTGGGTACGAGCATTCTATCGAAATCGCTTGGAGTATTGTCTTGCTCCAGCCAATTGCAAAGAGGTTCCTCAGGGACACGGAAAGTACAGAAACCCTTGGATTGGGTATAAAGCTTTACTATCGAAATCACTCAGAGTATTGTCTTGCTCTATCCAATTGCAAAGAGGTTCATCACTGGACATGGAAAGTACAGAAACCCTCAGGGTTGGGTACGAAGCTTTTCTTTCGAAATCGCTCAGAGTATTGTGTTGCTCCAGCCAATTGCAAAGAGGTTCTTTACCGGACACGGAAAGTGCGGAAACCCTTAGGATTTGTATGAAGCTTTTCTATCGAAATCACTCAGAGCATTGCCTTGCTCCAGCCAATTGGAAAGAGGTTCCTAACCGGACACGGAAAGTACAGACACCCTTAGGTTGGGTATGAAGCTTTTCTATCGAAATCTATCAGAGCAGTCTCTCTCTGCTGCCAATTGCAAAGAGGTTCGTCACCAGACACTGAAACTACAGAAAACCCTTAGTTTGGGTACGAAGCTTTTCTATCGAAATCACTCAGAGTATTGTCCTCTCCAGCCATTTGCAAAGAGGTTCCTCACTGGACAAGTAAAGTACGAAAACCCTTAGGTTGGGTACGAAGCTTTTCTATCGAAATCACTCAGAGTATTGTCTTGCTCCAGCCAATTACAAAGAGGTTCATCACCGGCCACGGAAAGTACGGAAACACTTACCCATGAGGGACCAAGAAAAATCTACTAGACCAATTTTGTTTATTTTTGGTGTACAATGTCTGCTTTGCACAGGAAGAAGATTCCTCGAGTTTGTCAAAAATTCATTTATTCATTCAGAAGTTACAGAGGTGTACTTTCAATAGTACAATGGGACTTTTACATAGCAAAATGGACATTTGCTCAATATTGCTACTTTGACGCATGAAACTTCTTGAAGCATCCGTGCTTCAAACAAAGTGTAATGTTGCACTTTGCGCATGCCCACATGGACCTCTTGTGGCAATACTGGCAGCGCAATTGCTTTTCCAATTTGCTAGGAAAGTGCCCTCCTTTGTCCAAAACAATGTCACTCACGATGGAGGCTGGCCGCCTACGGATGTAATGGTCTTTTGTACCGAGGCGGAGGTAGTACCGTGTGACATTTCGTAGGAAGGCAAGGAGGTCGACCGGCTCATCTGCAATCAACTGATGAATTTTCCAAGAATTCACCACGGCCACATTCAGCATCTGAGTAAACAAAGGCCACCACCACTTTTTGCCGCGAATGCGAACTCTATAGTTGTTTGCAGCTTGGTCTAAGAGGTCTACCCCTCCCATACTGCAGTTATAGCTGCTGAACAGTTTAGGTTGTTGCACATTCACTTTCTCCTGTGCTGAAGATGACCACCGTTTTACAGAGCACATGGGTACAATTCCGTCGTAGTTGGTAGCCATTGTTACTACACTACTGTCCTTCCACTTCACAAGAAGAACCTCACCGACAGGGTCAAAGCAATGGGAAAAGTGTCCTCTCTGTTTTTTTCCATTTCTTTCTTACTTGGAAGAGGGCACTTCATTTGCCGGTTCTCACGAAGGGTACCTGTAGCCCTAAATCCTTTATTACGGAGTGCAACAAGGAGACTGTGACTGGTAAAAAAATTATCAAAAAAGACAATATGGTCACTCGGGTTTGAAGTTGCCTCAAGCAGAGAAAGAACGACACGACTTCCTAGAGGGTTGTTATCTGTTTTTGCAGATTTTCCGCAGTAGGTATCAAAAGCATAACAATACCCGTCATCACTGCACATCATCCAATTCTTGTAGCCAAAACGAATGGGCTTGCCACGCATGAATTGTTTGCAAGGATGGTGCCCAAAGTATTTCACCATAGACTCATCTACTGAAAGGTTTCGGTGAAAGATTCCATGCTGCTGAAATCGCTCATTCAGAAGGTTCATGAGAGGACGTACTTTGTACATTCGATCAGTTGATCCCCCGATCAAGTCATTATCAGCTAGGTGCAAGAATCTTTTTATCTCGTAAAACCTATTTCGGCTCATGCACTTGGCTACGTATGGCACTCCAACATCTTCGTCAACGCACCAGTAAAGCTTCTGTCGAGGAAGGCTGTGGTAACCAGACAGCAAAAGGATACCGATGAACCTTTTCAGATCATCCAAACTGAGGGAAAAGCCATGTTCGTTTTTCTGTTTCGCATAGTTGCCAGTCTGTACTATAATGTGTGTAAGTATGTGATCATCAAAGATGGTACTGAAGATTTGACTGGGTGAATAACCTTCATACAGAGCTCTCAACTCGGCCTTGCGCACTACTGCTCCGTCAGTGGAGTTCCCCCAGGTGTACTCAGGTTCTTTTCGGCTCCAGTTTACGGCAGCGACCTTTGCCCGCTTCACCGGAGGGACGCGCTTGTCAGCTTCTTCTTCATTAGCACGCCAGTGAACTTCCAGAGTGCCTGCAAAAAGGCAGACTTTGATGTAACGAACCTGTAACGCTTCAAAGACTATTTTACAGGAGCTATAAAGCAAAGACAGCTGCAGAAAGCGCGAAAATCAACAGTGGCAGCGCGGCATGAACACCACTTCTAAATATTGGAAGCAAAGTTGAAAGCATACACTGCAAAGGGCGTCAAAATAAAAAAAAAAATCGGCAACATCTGCGAACGCTGACACACAAATTCACAGGACAAAACATTTCCACTTTGACCGGTTCACCAACCTGCATTTATTTACAACGTTCTCCCACTTTGGCCCCACTACATACTGTAGAATAGCCGCGGCAAAAAGCAAGACCTGTATCCTGGTGACGCCGCGGTCTCAAATATCAATCATTGATAACTTCCAAAGCGCCTACGAATTGCAGTCTCAGTAAGAAAGAAAACATTTCTAACCAGAAACGTCATTTACGGGCGCAGAGCCCGTACAGTCCTCGTCTCCTTCTTCCTCGTCGGTATCTGGTGATGGGTCCGGAGGAATTATGACGACATCCACGTCGTCTTCAGCATTCTCTGCTATATCTGCTGCAGCCTCGAGGGCTTCGCTGAGTCGACAAAACGGTTTTGTGCCGAAGAAAACGTCCGGTTCCATTATAGTGGGTGCCTGGAATAGCGAGCGCCATTGTGCATACACGAAAGCCCAGCGTACTATATATAGTACAGCAACGTTTAGATTTGCATACCACAAAAAGTATGAAAGGTATGTAGCATTCACAGCACTCAGCGTTTACTTCTACCTTTCTTGCAGGTGTATGCAAAAAACTGTCGCGAATGATTGCATACTTCAGCCAGGAGAACAAAATTTCGAAGCACTCACCTCAGCGGTTGGCGGGAGCGGAGTTTGTCTATATTTGACCGTAGACATATGCGCCCCTGAGCACTGCGAACGCTGATCCTTGATTTGGGGTGTAGGTTATCCCTCTGGTGGTAAAATAAAGAACTACTGAAATCGAAATATTTATTTTGGAGTTTTTAAAAATATTATTGTAGCTGTACTTTTAAAAGTACACCGGTCCCGAATGGGTTAAGTAGGGTACGAAGCTTTTCTATCCAAATCACTCAGAGTATTGTCTTGCTCCAGCCAGTTGCAAAAAGGTTCTTCACCTGACACGGAAAGTAAAGAAACCCTTAGGTTGGGTACGAAGCTTTTCTATCGAACTCACTCAGAGTATTGTCTTGCACCAGCCAATTGCAAAGAGGTTCTTCACCTGACACGAAAAGTAAAGAGACTCCTTAGGTTGGATTCAATGATTTTTGTTCGAAATCCCTCAGAGTATTGTCTTGATGCAGCCAATCGAAAAGAGGTTCCTCACCGGACACGGAAAGTGCAGAAACCCCTAAGTTGGGTACGAAGCTTTTCTATCGAAATCACTCAGATTATTGTCTTGTTCCATCCAATTGCAAAGAGGTTCCTAACCGGACACTTAAAGTACAGAAACTCTTAGGTTGGTATGAAGCTTTTCTATCAAAATCTATCAGAGCATTTTATTGCTCCAGCCAATTGCAAAGAGGTTCCTCACCGAACACTGAAACTACAGAAACCTTAGGTTGGGTACGGAGCTTTTCTATGGAAATCACTCAGAGTATTGTCTTGCTCCAGCTAATTGCAAAGAGGTTCCTCGCCGGACACGGAAAATACTGAAACATTAGTTTGGGTACGAAGCTTTTCTATCGAAATTACTTAGAGTATTGTCTTGCTCCAGCCAATTGCGAAGAGGTTCCCGACCGGACAGGGAAAGTACAGAAACCCTTAGGTTGGATACAATGCTTTTTGTTCGAAATCACTCAGAGTATTGTATTCATGCAGCCAATTCGCAAAGAGGCTCCTCACGGGACACGGAAAGCGCAGAAACCCTCTGGGTTGGGTACCAAGCTTTTCTATCGAAATCACTCAGAATATTGTCTCGCTCCAGCCGATTGCAAAGAGGTTCCTCACCGGACACGGAAGGTGCGAGAAACCCTTAAGTTGGGTGCGAAGCTTTGCTATCAGAAATCACTCAGATTATTGTCTTGCTCCAGCCAATTGCAAAGAGGTTCCTAACCGGACACTTAAAGTACAGAAACCCTTAGGTTGGGTATGAAGCTTTTCTATCAAAATCTATCAGAGCATTTTCTTGCTCCAGCCAATTGCAAAGAGGTTCCTCACCGAACACTGGAACGATGACAGAAACCTTCGTATTTCGTTGGGTACGAAGCTTTTCTATCGAAATCATTCAGAGTATTGTCTTGCTCCACTCAATTGCAAAAGATGTTCCTCGCCGGACACGGATAATACAGAAACATTAGTTTGGGTACGAAGCTTTTCTATCGAAATTACTCAGAGTATTGTCTTGCTCCAGCCAATTGCGAAGAAGGTTCCTCACCGGACAAGGAAAGTAAAGAAACCCTTGGGTTGGATCCACAATGCTTTTTGTTCGAAATCACTCAGAGTACTGTATTCATGCAGCCAATTGCAAAGAGGCTCCTCACGGACACGGAAAGCGCAGAAACCCTCCCAGGTTGGGTACCAAGCTTTTCTATCGAAATCACTCAGAGTATTGTCTCGCTCCAGCCAACTGCAAAGAGGTTCCTCACCGGACACGGAGAGTACGGAAACCCTTAGGTTGGGTACGAAGCTTTTCTATCGAAAGCACTTGGAAGTAATGTCTTGCTCCAGCCAATTGCAAA
>JAZHYW010060878.1:0-24405 GCA_037355805.1 Ixodes ricinus | reverse complement strand
ACGAACGACAGCGCCCACGAACGACAGCGCCCCTGACATCGCTCCCCGGCTTCCACTTGACTGCTTCAAAGTTAATTCATAAATATAGTTAACTATATTTATGGACTGTGACTTCAGAAAGTAATTGAGGTAGGGCATAAAATTAAACATATAGAGATGCAGAGCTATGCCTAATCGAGGGGGGGATTTATAGATCTTCTTGCTATATACAGCTGTCCTTTGTTCGATCTCTAATTTTAAAAAAGTGATCACGGTGGTATGGAGCTAGAGGATTTTGGTCCCGAATCGAATTCGAGCGAATATTGATTTTTGACCGAATAATTTTGAATCGAATAGTTTGGATAATACAAGCAACAAATACCACAAGATATGTTTAAACTATAGTTTTTGTATTTGCCTTTATTTGGTATTGGAAGTACTGTCATTGTTAATTTCAAGACTACAGAGTTTGGGAAGCACAAATGGTCGAAATGAGTCGGAAGCTTGCGCCACCTGGCCAGAAATCCAAGCCAGTGTGTTCGGAATGGTGGTCATTGATAATGTTGAATCATTCAATATTGTCGATACTTAAATTCGATTCGAGCGAGTACTGAATAGAACAGATTTCGATGGGCTATTCCTAATCACCGAATATTGAATAATAGATGTTGTCGGCACATCTACCTAACATATATCCTCACACTAACCATTTTAATTTTGAAAATTTTACTACAATGTAGATATTGACATTTACATAGTTTCAGTTTCTCTTTAAATACACCAGGCGTTGCACATACACCAATAATCTAGTTTGAATGTGTACTTTTCTGCTAAGCAAGTGACAGCGACATTCATACTTTTTCAAAGTGTTAAAGGTGACAGGTAGGCTCCATTGAGCCAGAGCTGTATATAGAGTTTGGTCATTTACTGGGAAGTATAGGAGGCAAATGAGGAGGCAGATGAGGAGGCACCATTGTGGCCAAGAGCAAGCTGGGCGTGTTTCCAGGGCGTTTGCATAGATTCAAATGTGACCAACCAGAAGCCGTAAATAATACCCACAGGCGGTGAGTCGCGAGAAACAAGATTAATAAGTGTGTCCAGAGTAGCTCTCGGTGGCTGAAAATCTGCTGGATGCACGTGACGTTTTCGATGCGATCATGCAAAATCATGGTAAAAGATATCTCTTAAAGACATAGAAAATATAAAAAGTAACGATAGCAGAACGGTTGACGTAATCATATCGCCAAGCGTCAAGGGCCGGGGAATCTGCTGTCCGAGCAAAACAGTTCGGTAGCAGATTAGTTCACATCTTTTTGTGTGGTCATAATCGAAGCATCCGTACCGTAATTGCAACCATAAGGATTTGTCTCCATTTACAACTGTTCGCACTTATTAAAACTGTTTTCGTCACCTGCGCTAGAGATTCCCGATCAGTACGATTGATCGGTCGAGGTAACTTTCTGCATATGTAATCGGAGCGGTCTAAACACTTTCAGGAGTGTTGGAAACATTTGAAGAAACTTCGTGACTATCGCCGTCTGGTTTTACTTTATACTGTGCCATTCCACCACCCCGGGCCTTGAATGATTTATCTTCAAAACAATTTGGTCTTCGGCCGCCACGTATGCACTGAGATGCCGGGTCCGTCCTGACGGTGCAGTGGGAACTGGCTCTCATAACGACATCGCGGTAGTTTTGGTGTGTGTCGCCTCCCGTACACAATGCTCACGTTTAGTTGCTTGTGCTTCAGAGTGATAAGTGGAAGAGTCGGAGGTAGGTGTAAAAGGCGCGGACTCAACGCAGCCCAATGACCTTGGTACTGGAGTTTCCTGCGTCACCCACCAGAGGCCACCATGTGGCACAGATTGGACATCAGTGCAGCATCAGCATTCGGCTGGCATCTGTGCCCCCTTGCCCCCCTTTTGCTTATAATCCCTAAAGTTGCCCTTGGAAACGTCTGAAGGCCCCTCTCCTCTTTAAGGTGCCTTTTTCTTCTTGAAAAATTCAGACACTAGCTTTTGTTGAGGAAGAGATGTTTTGTTTTAGGTGAAATGGCTATTACCGGGTCAGCCAAATAGGTCTGGGCTATGCTTCGGCCGTGACGTCACATCGATTTCGATATCAGATCCCTCTGCATCTCTTCGAGGTAACCATGTGTTGGGTTCCCGTCTGCCGTGTGCCCTCTAACCGTGCCGTGTTTGGGCGCAGTGCTACCCTACGTGCCGTGGCCAGGGTCCCCCGAGCGACTCTGGAGCGTTCCAGACCCACTGGTCCCCCAGCCAGGCGCTCTTCTCCCGCCAGGTAGCGGAGGCAGCAAGAGCTCCCGCGCGAGGCGACTCACCAGCGCTCACCTGGCCGTGGCAGCCAAGACCACTGGGGACGGCGTTCAGCACCGTGCGGTAGTGACTGCTGTCCATACATCAAAATTGTGATCTTTATTTTTTTATTTTTTTTTTTTTCTCAAGGTGTTTGGTGTAGGTTTTTTAAGTGCTGTGGAACAGTGCAAACCTGTATGCAAAATAGTGTTTTTTTTTGTTTTTTTTTTTCTTGGTTTGGTTTTAGAATTTTTAGGAGAAGGGAACTTGTGTTAGGGTTTGTTTAGCCCGAGGCTAAGTTGGTGGGCCGTGGCAGCCACTGTAGTCAGGTGGCAGGAAAGGGTAGAGTGGAAGCTCCTCCCCCTCCCTCCCCTTTGGCAGAGGGAATCCTGGAGAGAAGGTGACCTCCTCTCCAGCATTTGCCCTGCTAAGGTGAAAGGGGGTGGGAGGGGCTCACGTCCTCTTAGGCCTCATTCACATAGCCGTCGCCTCTCCCGTCCCGTCACCATCACGGGAGCACGCCGGGACGGGGACACGGCGGCAGGGTGTCCGAACAGGCCGCGCAAGCAAAGCGACGGAGGCCGCGGCGGCAGAGATTGGATTGGATCGGATTGCTTATTCATTCAACTTAAATTACAAAATAAAGAGATAATTGTGCCTGAACTATGTGAGTGCGCACGTTTCTTTTTTTGTAAATGTGGGATTTGTGTCTGCTACTAGCAATTCCCGGCGAAAAGAACAAGAAAAACAAATGCAACAAGCGTTGGTTCCTGTTGGCAACCGAACGATGAAAAATCTTCAAACTTAGCGAAACTTTTCTATTTTGTGATTGGTCGGTTTTCGATGGGGGCGGGACTCCGTCATCTCGGGATGCGGTGCCGTAGAGCAACTCCCTGCGTCGCCCGGCACCCGACGGGGCTCAGCTTTCCGTCGAAAACCGGGCCGAAAATCCTCTTTCCTGACGGGAACGCCCCTCGCGGCGGTGACGGGATGGGAGAAACGCAGCCGGCTGTGAATGAAGCCTTATCTGGCATCAACTATAGAAAAAGCGGCGAAATTGGCTAATTATTTAGCCGAATGGAAAAGTTTTAATTTTTAACATTTTTATTCTATATATTTTATAATGTATTCAAAAAGTCTACATTCGATGGTTTTTCAAACTGACACTGAGCTATCATGAGTTGTGCAGCCTGCGGAGGGCAAGAAACATTGACATCACTGGCGTCTTGCACCAGTTTCGGTTTGAAAATGTGCACAAAAGTGACACTTTTAAGCCCACGTAGCGCCACTACAAATTTTTCATAAAACTTTCTCCCGAACAGTTGGAGTGTATAGTGATCGAGGGTTCAATCTCCAAATGCAAAATGCTAAAAGTTAAGGTTTAAAGTTAGATAAATTTGTTTCGTTAAGGGGAACACTGGTCTTGGAGCTTTTTCTTATTTTAAGACCAAACCCAATGAAACTGCACAAGCTTGTTCAGCTTTTTGTGCTGATTTCAAATATCTGGTCATTTCTAAGTCAGTGGGATTGTCCTCAAGATAATTAGAACTCACCTGCCTTTCTTTGGAGGAACAGTAGGAAAAACACTACTTTGTATCAAAATATCCTTTTTGATACATGGCTGGATACTATGAAGTGCAAAGAATACAATGTTGGAAGCACTTTTAAGATTAACCCATTATTAGTGATTTTATCACACATTCCAGTGCTCAATGTATGGCTAACAAGTAATAGAACAAAAGATCAATTAAAAACTTTCTAGACCTATACTAAGAAATCTGCTCTCAACATTGTATCTTGACACATTTTAGCTATATGTTTCAGGAAAAGTTGTATTTCTATTTGCCCTAGATGCTGAAATATCCTTCCTGCAAATTTTCAACAAGTCCAAAAATCGTGTTTTGTAAAGCGATGTTTAAAAAACCTCTGACACGCCTAAAAAAAAATTTTTTCATGCTAGGTGTTGAAATGGCATATCAGGACATCACAAAAAAATTGTTTCACTATAGAGCTGCGTAGTTTTTTTATAAAAAATAGAAATACGAGGCCCAATTCAAAGTTTCCGCCGTGCACTGTGACGTAACAGTGTACCGCAAGTGTCAGGGGTCAGAAGGGAGGCATCGACCTACGTCACTAAAGCGTGGGTTCACCGGAAGTCGCATGAGTTTCACTCCTCGTGCTCTCCGCGACCGTGCCTAATGATTTTTTTATTCTGCTTTTTGTACGAGCGATCGTAGAAAACGGAGTTTCAGTTCCACTAGCTCTTTACCGCTGCACCGTTGGTTAGTTTGCGTGCTGTAAAATTTGAGGACGAAGAGTCAGTGGATCGACGTGATGGAGGTCAATGATGAAAGCGTTGCGAGTACAAGCCAGTGTACGAGTGCATGCCGTCAGTCCGATGATACACAGCTATACTGGGCAACAAAACAAGCTATCAAGTTTAAAAAAAAAATTTAGAACGCTCGCAGAAATTAGGATTGCTAGCATACGACACGCCCGATCGCATTGCTGAAGGTTCAGACACCGAGGTCGTTGAATCATCGGATACTCTCCAGGCTAAAGATGCCTGCCGTCTAAAGAATACGAACTGGTTTGTGTACCAAGTACAAGTAAACGTCGAGCACAAAGTACTATTTTGTCTAGAACATGAGTAGAACTTGTTTACTAGGTGCACATGTGGCGATGTATGTCTCTCGGAAATGCATGCAGTGTGATCTCTTCTTCAGTTGCTGAAATACCGGGACAGTCCCTCCACAGCACCTTCTAGGCATTGTTAGTTAATCACGTCAATTCACTGACTCCGCTTTTTCTATCTTTACAGCAACATTAAGCGATGAAAAGCAAATAAAAGAAACCTTGTCTGCTTGGATCGCTCGTGGAGATGCGGAGAATAACAAAAATATTAAAAAAATATTACACGTGCTCGCGGTAAGCACGAGGAGCGATACAACTCCACGTGACTTCCGGCGATGCCTCCCTTCTGGCCGCCCGACACCTTGCGGTACACTGTTACGTCTACAGTGCACGGTGGGAACTTTTGAATTGGGCCATGTATTTCTATTTTTATAAAAAAAACTACACAACTCTATAGTGAAATATTTTTTTTGTGATGTCCTGAAATGCCATTTCAACGCCTAGCATGAAAAATTTTTTTTTTGGGCGTGTCAAGGCTTTTAAGAGTTGACTACGAAATATTCATCCATGAAATTAGAAAGCTGGTATATTAAGAACAGCTGTGAGAGTCAACATTGCCGTTTTCAAAGAAAGAAGTTTTAGGAATTTTTGCCTCCAAGACCCATGTCCCACCTTAATTAGCAAAGTAATTGGGCCATTTCCTCCTCTTTTCTAGTCTCTGCCATTGCCTCCAACTTGGCGTGAGGCTGAAAGAACCACGATGCAGAGTTCCCTCTATTTCTTTCTTTAATTCTGGACCGACCAAAGAAAAAGCGGACTGTACAACAAACCCCGATGTTTTTGCATAGATGCCTTTGTTTTATTGGGAGTTTGTTATAACTGGGCTGCGCAGGCATGCCTCGCAGCCCGTTACTAAGTGTTCGGCAGTCAAGAGTGTTCGGCAGTACACGATCTCAGTCATTTCTTTTTAGTTGCCATTTTTTATCTTGATATTAGTCCGTCGTTGGAAGAAGGGACTGCAGCAGTCTCTCGGCGAGATCTTCTGTTTTGGCATCCCTTTAAAATTACTTTGAAGACATTTGTGACGAATTGAGGAGAATGGCCTTTGACTTATTGGAAGTCAAAGGACTCCCAGCAGTTAGGAAGTGTGGAAGTCAAAAAGCTCCCAGCTTCAAAACCGTTACTTGTGCCTCGAAAGAAATAAAGTTCTTCAAATGTTGTCTATTTCTTGCTCTGTTGGCTTTGTCGTGCTTGTTCTTCCTAGTAACCGCGTTCATATTTGCAAGCTTTTTTTTCTGCATTGCACCCGCTATCTTTGCAGCTCTCACCGTAACCTTGGCGAGACGGCTACGTGCCTCGTAAACACCGCGGCAAAAATTGACAGAAAATTTAAAAAATTGAAGGGCAAGTTGGAGACCATGAAGAAACGCATGAAAGAAAGCATAAAAGGATGGTAAATCTCTGTATAACTTCTTCAGTTAAACGGAAAAAAAATTTTCTTCCGCATTTTTTAAATTTTTTTTTTTTCAAAGATAATGTTTTAATCATAGATTAATTAAAAAGGCACTACATTTCCCCCATCGGTATGATGCAAGGTGAGGCTGGTAGTAGCTAATCATGTTTAACACCCAGAGACAGTCCACAAAAGGAAAAAACTTGGTTGAAGAAACAGACACAGAGGAACGGAATCTAGGAAGCGTTCCCTTCTGTGTGTCCCGACTCTATTCGACTTAAAGTATTTTTTCCTTTTTCCACCTGCAGTCTTGGGTGTTCAACAACATGATTAGACAATAATAGTACTGAGCACTTGGTATCTGTCATCGTTTGATTTGTTTAGAAGCCATGGAATGATTCTCCAGTGAGACGCATGGTAGAAAAATCTGCGTGCACAGTTATAAATGCGCATTTATTCATTTTGCAGAGACCCAGCACAGAAGACTTGAATGCAGACTATCGGAGAAGCGTGACCGTCGAGGGCCGACACCAGCATTCAGCACATTCGCTTGCAACCGAACGCCATGAGCCCAAACGGTGCCGCTCACTCCGCGCGGAGCCGAACGACTTGCTCATTCTGATTCGGAGGGTCCACCCTCCGGTCGGAGGAATCTCTCCGTTGCGTCTACCCTCTACCCTGCCAACTGAAGCTCGGCGCTTCTTGCTTGGAGGATGTGGCGACATCTGAGCGTCTGACAAGAAGGAGCAGCCATTTGGGGCGGAGCCTCGGCGCACGCGTGACTGCTCCCTCTCTACGCCCCGTCTCCTCCCCTACCTTATTCGTCGCACCTTGTAGTACTCCGTTTTTCTAATTTGAGTGTTAAAGGGGTGAGGAGCAACAATTCGGATCTTGTGATGGACCGCTGTGAGTGCTACGAGCCATCAAAGCCCGATCAATACCGCGCCAATCCTCTGGAGAGGGCTTGGCACAGCAACGCGAGGTTTGCAGTCGCAGCTTTGGAGTGGGACTGCAATCCCAGCTTCACAGCTTTGGAGTGGGTGGGATCGCTCGCAGCGTCCGCTGCGGTCCATTGAAGACCCTCATCACCCAGTGCTCATCAAATTCGCCTTTTCCGGGCAATCGTGGTTTCAGCTCGATCGACCCAGACATTTTCTCGCAGAGGATAGTTGCCAGTGCTTGTGGCATGCCCTGTGCCACCTTCTGGACACACTGGAATTCTCTGCCCCAATGGCAGGTTGGGGAATTTCCCACAATTGGGGATTAATGTTGGTACGGTATGTTGTTGGCCCGTCTGGGCCAGTCTTGGCCTGTGCTATTTTGTCTATCTGTATCAATTCATAGCCATCATCGTCATGGTGTCCTTTTCACTTAGCAGTGTGTTACCGACTGTAGGGACATGTCACAAATGTAGGGACTGCTGGGCCGGGTTCTGAGTCTGGCTAGGGAGCGTGGGGGATGCCCCGTCCTTTTTACTAAGACTTCAAAATTCTTTGCGAGATTTCTTTTCCGAAGTGAAATTTAGACATTGCAGTTGCTGCAGTAGCATGGCTTTAATCCAGATGGATAGGCACACTACAGGTTTGTTGGATGGCAATTGCCAGAATTCGGTGTGCATTCCTGCCAAGGCCACTTAAGAAGTCGATGTTACTACCTGCTCTCAAACTAGAGTTTCCTACGCTCGAGCTTAACAGCGCAGTCCAAAATATTGAAAAAGAGGCCATCATTGCCTCGGCTGTATATGGATGCCTGGTGGAGCTTGAAAATGGCAATCTTAAGAATTGAACTACGATGCCGTTTGGTGTATTTACTTTTTCTACTTTTGTCATGTTAACCTTACAGAAAAAAACACCGATCTACTTTCTTAATTCTTTTGAAGTGTGTGCTGGGCTGGTTACCATCAGAATTAAATCGTTTATAAAAATAATGCCTGTGACTGCATTTTTTTTTTTTTCGGTGCTCAATTTTCAAGTGTTCAATATTACAAATGTCGAGCACTTTAAAAGCTAGAAGTTGTGGAAGTTTAACCCACCATTTAAAAAATTATTTATAGATACTGAAGGAGCTCATTGAGGTAAGTTCAGGAGCGGAACTGCACTGCAACAGTACAATCCCAATGCAGAAAAATTGGACAACAAAGTAATAAAAGCAATGGAGGAAAAATACAGTATAAACTCATTACAGACGACATTGTTACAACAGACATTTAGATATAACATTCTGCTTTCTGAAGTTCGGTTCAGTTCTTTTATCTGCACCTTTGGTTCATCTTCGTATCAGCGTACTCTTTACAACCGGCTGAAATCTTGGTCACTACGTTATCAAGGTCTGCTACAAGCAATTTAGACTGTAATGGTCCAACTGTGATGCGCCTATCACACTTTGATCATAAAGGAATTCCAGAATCCGACTGAAGAGAAAAGATTTAAAAAAAAAATATGTATAGAACAAGATTTAGAGAGAAATTTAATGCACTAAATGCTATAGCATGGTAGAGGTTACATGTGAAACTGCATCGGAGTGCAACCGTACTCTAATGCAAAGAGAACTTTCTTTCTTTTTTACAAATCTAGAGGTTTGTGGTTTTGGAAGAGTTTATTTAAATTAAAATTTCAAACTTTTCATTCTGAGTTTAATTTTACTGTGTTCCAGTTTTTGTGTTTCTCAGCTGAGCGCTAACTTTGAGCTTGAGGCGCTAACTCTCCAGCTGAGGTGCTAACTCAGCTGAGAGTTTTCTAACTATTGTCTTTGTCCTCGTCTTGTTTGCCTTTTTTTAAACCTTTTCCTTCATATAGATCAGCTTAGCCCAGAGCCAGGATTTTAATGCAATATAAATTAAATGTTCAAGAAAAAAACAAGCTGAAAATTTACAAAACGCCAGTATGAAAATGATATTTTTGCAGCTGCATTTGGCAGAGACGCCCTTGCGACTGGCACTTCTGACTGCTCGGAGATAAATTTTGCAAACAAAGTGTCGTTTGGGAGGGCTAAACGCTTCAGTTGCCCCACCTGCCCTGCCTATGAATCTAGATGCCTGCTGTTTCACTGTGTCTCTGGACACAACCTCCTCCTCCTAACTGAGAAAGCACAATTGTATGATTAAAACTGGAAATCTGAACAGTTAGCACCTGTCGTTGCCCAGAAGTACACTGACCCTTTGACGACCCTTCATACTGTGAATGCCGGGGACTCCCAAGTCCTTCTATGAGTTGTGAATGCGAAAGCGTGAATGCCGTTCTTCCGCTCCCTTGGTTTCGTCTGTGGCGTAGTGGCATGGGCGGCCGCGTTTCGCCAACAGACGGCCAGCGCGGCGCTAATCGTGAAGTGTGCCGCGCTGCGCTAGGCTCACTTTCGTTGCAGCCTCTCCCGCAGGTCTTCCCGGATAGGCTCTGGCTCTGCTGCCACCCGCTCTCTCCCCTTACCAGCGGCCCGCGCCGTGCGTGCGCTGACGCCGCCACGACGCCGGCTCCTTCTCTGGTGGCCTTCGCCCGGGACAACGTCGCCTGCGAGAGCCAATGGGAGCCTCGTTCCTTGATGAGCGTGCACTGGCCAATGGGAGCGTAATCTATCCCAGAAGTCAGCTTCCCTTGGGAAGGGGATTTTAGGTGCCGTTTGGCTTGGTTCCAGAAGCCGATGACGTCTGTTCACTCCATAAAACAGTTATGATTTCACATAAAAAAAAAGAGAAAAGCTGATGTGGCTTTTTTTTTAGGACCACTCACCCTGTGCTTTGACATACTTCATTTGTAGAACACCGTCATTTTTTGCTTCAAATATTGCCACCGTGGCCTCAAGATTTGAGTTTTTCAAAATAACTTCAAATTGACGAACGTTTTATCAGTGGAGTTTTTTGGATTTGTTCGAAAGCACGGGATCCCATTTATATTTCGCTTGTTTTAAAATAAATTCCACAGACTTTGCTGGAATTAAGCTGATTAACATATCGCTGTTTAAAAAGGCCAAAACAACATATCCATATTTTAAACAAAGGCATATGTATGCGCTGATATTTCACAAGCGACTGGAGTTTGGAGCTTTGTATGTGAACTTCATTTAAGCTTACCTCGTCATGAAATGCCATAGCACAAAGCCAAAGGCAATTTCTTATTTGTAAACCACCACCTGCACGCTAAACTAGAAGGCATGATTTCTAAACTAGGGACAAACGGATGACAAGGGGACAAACAAATTCAGCTGAGACAGATTTTATTCACAGGTGTTGTGTGCTAATGAGATGGTACCATTGGGGACTGTGTTACTATAAGGGATTGGAGGCATTACGACTGTGCGAACGTGTGCAAACCAGGGTGTCGAACCGAAGACTTAGAAGCCGGAACAAAACAAACTGAAATCAAGCATTTAATCTTGAATCCGAACTGGAACGGAACCGTAATCTCGTGTGGCGGTTACTGCTTCATTGGGAAACGGTTCGGCGTAAAAAAATGAGCCGTGCCTTTTTGCAGTAGGCAGTGCGAAGCTAATAAAATATTCATGATGCATCAGTGGCGCAGTTTTCAGTAAACAAACAGTAAGGACGTTGGAGACAGCTGAGTAAGAGTGAAACCGAACAAAAATATTTTGCGTCTGTGTTGTGCGACACAGGCGTGACTCGGCGAGTCGGCGCGGTGGCGTGCAGCTTCTACACTTTGTTCCACCTCTGCCATCGACCGCCAAGGACGCTGCAAGCCATTGTAGCCACTCCATAAGCTCCGGAGGGTAGCAGAGTGCCCCATCCGGTCCCGGTGGCCACGACGTGGGGAGCTCCAAGTCACGTGGCAAGGTACAAGCTGTGCTGCGTGGCGTCCATCAGAGCCGCCCACGAGGCACAGCTCGCTCGGCTGGCTCCTGTCCGGCGGGGCGGCCACGTTATGTTTGGCGCACCAGAGTGCTTCACTGCACTGCAGGGGATAAATAACACCCAAGTACTCCGGGTACCTCCCAAAGCTGGCCACTCCGGTTGTTTCTCCCAGTGGTGGTCCCGCATTCCCTCGCTCACCACTTCTTGGTAGAGCCACGCAGTGGAAGAAATACATTTAGGTGATGCGCTCCCCTATCCGACCCGCCGGCAACATTATGTTCGGTGCACCCGAGCGCCTTCACTCGCACGGGGATGGGCCAGCGCAAGTTATGGAATCCCTCCCAAGCCGACGGCCGCTCAGATTGTTGCTCCCACCGGTTCCCTCGCTCACTGCTTCTTGTTGTACCTCTCCTGCCGCCACGCTGCACCCAAGTAGCCAGGGGCCTCAAATCTGTGTTCTCTTCCTTCTTTTACGGGTTTACAGGCTCACCTTGTGTGCACGATGGTGGCACCTGTGATCGACGCGCTGTCACTAGCAACACAAGGCCAGCCACTGGCCGTGCACACCACCACCACCTGCGAAAACGGCGGCACGCACACCACTGACACCGTGGCCGCCGGAGAGGACCTCATACCTCAGCGCCTCTGTGGCGGTGGAGAACTAACTACTCCCTGGTTTGAGAGTTAGCTCCGAGACAGATCATGTTTGCTGCCTCCCCGGGAAAAGCGGCCAGAGTCATCACCTCAAAAAATGTTCTTCCCACCGCGATCATGGAACATCTAAAGCAATCTAAAGGTGAAATTGATAATATCCGACTTTGCCAAGAGGCTAAAGCAGCTATTCTTTGATTTTTTTGCTGCTAAGCAATATTTTAAAGAAAAAAACATACATGAACCTTAAAAATAAAAACAAACAAACATCAAAATAAAAGCACCTAAGCACTTGTTATGAGTTGTAAATGCGAAAGACGACGCTGCTCTTCGCTCCCTTCTTCGTCAGTGGCGTACTGAGCGCTTATCGGAGTGAGCGTATCGTTGAAACTGACGCACGGTGGCCAATGGGAGCCTCGGTCGAGGTGTGCCAGCCAATGGGACTCGAAACCGAAAATACATCAACTTTACTTTGCTCCTTTGGGATTGGGAAACTAGGTGCGATTGTCTGAGCTTTTGACGTGGTTTCATAGCTGGGAGCTGGCTTTGCCGGAGAAAGGATTTAAAGGGTAACTGCAAAGAAAAAAAAGTGTATTTTTAAACAGCCTAATTAGGACAAGCATATTGCTAAAATTTTTCCGCCTAAAACAAAATTTTTTCACAATATTCATTATGCTCAGGACTGATTTTAGTTTACAACTATTTCCTTCCGTTTTGAATCGCGCCACAAAGTTGCTATTAAACGTCACAGAGTATGCTACACGTCGCGTAGTGACTTATACCAGCTCACTCCGCGGGCGTCGAAAGAGCGGAGTTCTCAAATCGACGAGGTTGGGACTCCGACTATATTTACGTCCTGTGGCGTAAATATTGCTAGAAAAAATGTTTTTTCGCGGAAGATTTGTTTCATGACATGCTTGTCCCAATTAGGCTGTTTAAAAAACACTTTTTTTTTCTTTGCAGTTACTCGGGAAACACTGCTTCTAGAGCTTTTTTTTGTTTGACTCTATTCAAACAACGAAATTTACATAGCACATCCGCCCTTACAATCTAGTAATAAATGTGCGATTTGTTTTGAAATAGCTTAATTAGAATATCAATTAATTGAAATTTCGTTACAATATTTATAAAAAATATAAAAAATTATAAAAACATAGCATTAAAACATATATTTGTGAACTATAGAATGCCTGCAGTATGCAATAAGGTATAAATGAAAACTCTATAAGGCGATTTACTGCTTTTTTACAACAGATCAAAATTTTCACTTTCAAAAGTAATTTTTACATTACATATTAAGACAAATAAAAAAAAATTCGGTATCATATTTCGTACATCTATACCCTTTATTGCATATGTCATTAATGTACCTACCAGAAAAGAAAAATGGTGAAGATCAGTTTGCATAGAAGGTGAGATATGGCTTCTGAACTAGTAAGTGTCGGAAAAATTGACTGAGAAAATGGGCAAAAACATGTACGGGTTCATTTTCACAGCTCTGTCACAGATTGTTTGTGTTGGGGGTCTAGTGGCCTCGAGGAACATAGTCTCGCATGCTGTCTGGCCATGTGCCTCCCTCTTCAGCCCTCTGGATGTCGTCTTGTGACTCGTTGTGAGTCGAAGCAGCTACCAGCGAGTCGAAGCAGCGAGTTCACGATGTTGAGGTTCACGTGACGAACGACTGTGCGCCCGGAGCTGCTGGATCGGCGCCAGCAACCAGCAGCTTGCGTGTCGTAGCACAGTTGGACGACAGCTCGAAGCTTTCTTCTGAGTTGGTTTTTCACGAGCGATATCCGATGCGCTTCGGAGCCACGGAGGATCATGTCGCGACGCGGTTATTCCAGCCGCGTTGTTCTGCGGACGTCGACGGTCGACGCAGTTGCCGGATCAGCGCAGTCGGGCTTCGGGTGTCGCGCTTCGTTGGTGTTCGCCTGACCTTCGGCAACGAAGGGAGGTTTATCCGCTGCAGCTTGGGTCCAGACGCAGGCGATGCTAAAGCGCGAGCTCCGGGCTTTCAGCGTCACGCAAGCACGCGGCTCGTGCAATGCAAGCACTGTTCCAGGGCCACGCGCTCTGCGCTCGTAGCATCGGCTGCGTCTGGACTCGGCTGAAACAGGCAAGTAACTTTTCCTCGGCTTTTGCTTCTTTTCGAGAGATATCCGACGCGCTGAGCCACGGCGTATCATGTAACCACGGTCATTCCGTGCCACGCGGACGTCGACGCAGTTGCTGGACAGCCCAGCCTGGTTCGGTGTGTCGCACTTGGCTTCCTACCTCCGGCAGGTTGCACGGGGCTTTAATAAGCGTTTCTTCGGCTTTTGTTCTTTGGAGCGATATCCGACGCACTGAGCCGGGAAGGCGCTGAGGAGTTTCAGCGAATATGCAGGGAGCGCTCCGATCGATCCAACATGGCGGAAAAGAGAGGGCGATAGATTTGCGACGCCCCCGACGACCGGTAGCGGTATAAATTAAACAACGCGTGTCGTTCTCGTTTGTTGCCGTGTGCGGACGATCATCGCTTCAAGCAAGACCTACCGTGATGCAACAAATGAAGCGGCTCGAGCATGTCGATGCGGGTGAGATCTCGTCCATAGTCAGGCGATATGTGCGCAAGTGTTCGCTGACGCGACGCTCACGCTGGTGCAGGCCAGTCACCGTCAGCGAACCGACCAGCTGCGAACCAGATACGCACCATGCGGGTCCGCAGCAAGGTAACATGTCTACAAGGTTCGCGCTGTTTCAAACTATGATGCGCACTTCATCTCGGCGTAAACTTGTGAATGCCATCGGTCTGTAGGCCACAACATTTTCTCGTTGACGTTGCTTAGATGATGTAACCATTCCAGGCCTCGCATCAAACGGTGACTTCTGCAAACTCTTCGGTTGTTCTGGTTAATTCAGCTAAAATGCGGTTGGACGGAAAGCATGACAGCTACAGGCGCACAAGGGACGATTGAGGTTTTTGTATCACCGCGTTCTAGCGTATCGAGTCATCAGTATCCTGGCGTTATCGCGAGTATTGCGATCAGCTGGATCGCCGAGATCATCCTGTTTTTATGCATATCGTAAACAAGCCCCGGAAGCGCCAATCTCATTTCTGATGTGCTTGTGCACCTCTACATACGTCTTCGCAATATCTTGTGGAAAGCTTTATTGTGGTTATGCTGGGTTGTGTCTCATCGGTCGTTCGAGTTGTATGCCCTTTACGGTGAGTATCTGCTATGCCTGGATCTGCATGACAAGCAAGCCTGCATTAAATGCCAGAAGAACAAAGGTAAAACGCTACTTTAACTTTTTTAGCTTTTAGAAAACGAGGGCAAAGCTTCTAAAACAAGAGCAACTCAGTTCTCGATATTTTGAGTAAGTGCTCAGAATGATTAGATGAGCAGAAAGCGCTCATGCGGCGGCAGGTCTATACAGATTGATTTTCTCTTTTTGCCTGTGCATAGTAGATTGGAGAGATATGTATCAGCAGAAGACGCGCACCTGTTAGAAAATGTCTTTAATGCGCTTAAAAATAGTTTTCATTTGACAAATCGAAGAGTTGGTACACACTTCCTTCTAAGGCGCAGAGCCCTGAATGGCCAACCCTCATCTATCAGCGCCAATGACTAATGTTCGCAGCCACACACCAATAAATTTAAGTCTAGATAAACCATGCGTCATAGTTTCTGTGCCTCAAACGCACAAACATTGGTGATATGTACCCTTTCTTGATGCAGCTGCACCAGCGTGAGGCGCCCATACAACGTAACAACTTAAAACATATCTCGAGTATGGCATGGTACATTTTCACTTGAAGTGAAGATGTCACTCTGCACCTACTACCTACTGACATCACCGCAGCGACTGAGTACGTCGACAGCGTCGAACGTGTCAGGCGCCATACCCGACGCTTAGCATCGCCTACAACTATGCACGGCATTCTTGACTTCCAGCATGGGTAGCTCCGTTTGTACTTAACTGCAGGTGTTATTTCTACTGTCTTGTGTGTGCCACCAAGTGGTTTCTGGATATGGGCCTCATGAGCAGTTCTTCAGGCTCCACGGCGTTTCTCGAAGAACTTCTGGGAAAAGAAAATGCCACTCAGGAAAATAAGCATGAAGACACATTACCGTACCAGGGGCTTACTGGATTATGCGCTGGGTAATTTGAGACCAGCTCCAGCGGATTATACATCAAATGCAAACTTACCTAAAACAAAACAAAAAACATTTTAGGCATCAAATTGGCTTTGCGGACTATATGCAGCCTGGACACTGGTGCCTGTTATTATGCACTGTATATTCACTGCTGTTTGTTGTAATCAGATCAGCTTCTGTAATGGCGGCAAAGGTCAATCGACCTTGGGGAATAAACATATCTAAGCACATCCTAGATCTCGATGTCCCTCGAAGCCAGATGGTCAGGGAAAGGTGTGCTATTACCTGCTAGTCAGCAGCACGCCGATCGTCAACGGCCAAAACTCACCTGATCAATGGGCAGATTTCACCTACGAGTATTTATTGCCGTAGCCGTCCACCAATTTGTGATCCGTAAAAACCTATATGGACTGTAAGCCCTATAGTACCACCTGTGCTGGATCTGCCAAAGCCGACGCATGCAGGTACGCATCATCCGCTGACAGCACTGTCTTATCAAATGCTCAAGCGCAAAACGCTAGTTATGCGAAAACGAAATTCCCATATCAGCACATATTTTATCGCTGAACCAGCGTCCCACCTGCTACACTTTTAGCTTTGGAAGTAAACCAATTCACAATACCGCAATTGTGGCATACATCGTGCCAAGCATTAGTTGCTGCCATGTGGCAGCAAAATGTCTTAACTAGGGAAGCAAACATAATCGATCTGTGTTTGATTAAAGCACCTAGATACGGAGAAATTATCAATAAAAAAGGTCACTCCCGAAAGAAAAAAGTCCTCTCGCTGAACGAACATGACTTTTTGACATGAGCGTTCCACCATCGCCGGGCCGAAGACATTCTACTCCGTGATCGGTACAGAACGCATTTGTTTAGCAGTCAATCGTGCGTGGTAAACAACAACAACACAAGGTGGGATTAGAAAACGCCGCATTAAATTCGCGTTTTCCCCGGAGCTACCTGCACTTAAAAAATCAGTGCCAGCATAAAGCGACCAGTGCATTCCACTCCAGCACAGCAAATGCTAAATTGATCCGTGGCTGATCAGGTCGTCGCACCCGCGCCCACCAAATCCAAAGCGTTGCTGCAAGTCCTTCCGCCAGTCAACTGCAGTAGCAGTCGGCCCAAGAACCGCTCTGCTGAGAGCCCATATCGGAAGCCAATGCTGCGCACCAAGGCTACGAAATGCGCGCATCGGTCTCATAGTAAACGAAGAGCCCAGACGGGGCGGCCCGAGTGCCGCAACGAGCCCCGTCCGGGCGACGGCGGCTGACTGCGTGGCATAACAGCGTTGCGCTCCTTCGACGCCTGCATCGCTGCGGCGGGGAGTCGTAGCCAGTCATAGGGGATAGTGATCGCCTCTGTTGCTCATACCGGGAACACTAGAGCCGCGTAATAGTTCGCGGCCAACGCACCTCACACAAAGCCAGCGCCCAGCAAACCTATCCCCTCGTTTCTCTTTCGGCGACCGGCCGCCGGGGCGGGTGACACCGTCGCTGAAATGGCTGGAAACTCCTCAATCATGTCGCACGCGGTCATTCGAAGGCCTCCCGGGTGTGCTCATGCGACATCGCGCGGTCGCCGGAGTAGCACGGCCGGGTTCGGTGTGCCGCGCCTCACCTGCGGCAGGCTGGACGGAGGCTCTGAGGCTCTAATAAGCTTCGTCGGTCCTTTTGAAGTTTTTTTCTTCCAACCTTGTGGCCGGTGTGGAACTTCTTCCGAAGAGCTCCTCCCGGAGTTGGCATCTTTCGAAATCAAACAAGATGGCGGATCCGGAAACCATGACCGGACGGCGCTCGTAGGCCAATGAGAAGACGCCATTTTGCCGCACGTGATCCACGACAGCCAATGCCGTGGCTAAATTTTTGTTTTTTATTTCTGCTTCGTTCTCCTCAGCCAATGGCCGTGTTGTATTATGCTTGGCATGGAAGAAAAAAGCGCGGGAGCGGGGCTTTCAAATGAGACCAAGATGTCCCCATTCCATCGCGTCGTCAAAGTGCACAATTTTTCGGGCTTTTTTTCGGACGAAACATTTTCACTTAGTGATTTCAAATCAATGTCTTGAAGTAAATACGCGTTATTTTGCGAAGATATTTGGCGAGAATATGTAAAAATACCGATAAATATAAGAAAACATAATTTCAAAAAAGTGATTTTTTTGTTTTGTTTTATTTTAAAGAGCCGTGTCTCCTACTTCAACGAAAATTTCGGCGCTCATTTTTTTGGTCTATATGTGTCCAAAAGAGCAGTATCACATGGAACATACCAATATCTTGCTAAAAAGTCTCGAAAAGGAATTTTAAAACGAATTAAACGATTAGCAAAGAGCACCTGGTGGATGTCGCTAACGCCTCGTTCGCTAATGCCTCGTCCAGGAACCTTGAGAGCTAGTGACGGAAATCGTCCACACACGATCGTCTCCTTAACGTTTATAGATACTTCTCCAGTTCCCGAACTGCCCTCTCCAGGCGGGCGCGTCCGATCCCGTAGGGACTGCGAGGGCGCTGCGATCGAAGCTTGCGCGTGTGTGCCGGCCAGGCCAGCTCCGGTTACGTGGTTGGGCTTGCATTTTCGCTCGCTGTTCGCGCTGTTTGTTACGTGATCTGTTGGTTTTCTGACCTTCGAGTGTGTGATTGCTTTCGACGGTTTGTGATACGACGTTCGTTGTGACGTGACGTATGCACTTTTTCGCACGAAAAAGTGCCAAGAAAACGATAGTGCCATATGGGCCCAAAGAGAAAGGAAAAAGGCCACGCTTGTATAGTGAGCTTAACTGTAGCAGGCTTTGTTTTGCGCGTGATTTCAAGCCTCTTTATTTTTTTGCGAGTTAGCAAAATAAAATTGATTATGTTACGGCTTGTGTAATGTGTTGTGAATGAGCAGTTTCTGCAGATACTTTACTGCAAGTTGAGCAAATCTTCTAAAATAGCATAGGTAAGATCGATATATTTTGTAAGACAAAAAAAAAAAAAATGCCTAGGACGGCGCGATTGCGACGCGCAGCTTTTTTTCGCGACATTAAATCACTACGTGCGTTCTGTGAATATATGGAATAAATTCATACCGACCGCGCGAACGATCCTCGTCTCGCTCGTTTTTATTGACGGCGTGAGGCAACCAAGCATAGTGACAACCGCTGCGGGCCAAGGCATAACCGCTTGCACGTACGTATTATTTTCGGTGTTACATCATTTGCAAGTTACCTTCTGTTCAAAAACGACCGAAATTAAAATAATAGCGCGTTACTCGCGAAATCAGCCGAGATCCCGGGCTGCAGTAGGCGTGCTGAACATTGCGCGCAAGGGAGCGGCGATCGTCCTGATGGCGCAACCTTCGACCGCAGCGCTGCGGTGGCGGGGACCGCGCCGGGCCGCCTCCTCCCCACAGGCGCGCCGAGGAGATACGGAACTGGAGAAGTATCTATAAACGTTGGTCTCGCCTACGGCCACGACGAGAGAAGGGGAAGGAGAGAACTCCCTTCTTTCCGAGAATCCTTTTTGTGTGTCGCAGAAGTCGCTATTGTCCCCCTACAAGATTATAGAAGATTACCCCGTCACTCAAAATTCGTACAAAAGCAGCCGCTTCGGTGGCTGGACCGACTCAGGCCATCCTCTCGACGTCAGCCTCGCCGTAGCTTTGCTCGTTTGAGACCACAGAGTTATTACAATAAACGCTAGAGGCTCAGCTGGCGCTAGTGTCTACGGGACTTCCGGTTGCAAATTGAAGCAGACAGCATGCAGTCTACTTTTCCAGCCTCCCTGTGTATTCCTATGGGAAAACGCCCGTGAATTTTGTCTCTTCGCCGGAAAATAACATGAATAACTTTTGTAATTTCGGTTGTACCGGATAGTATGTACCTTTATTGGTATTGTGAAAGTGTAATTGCTTTAGTTACAGCATTTTTCTTTACCACTGAACGATGTTAAACTTCGCTCTATTTCAGGCCCAAACCCCTGTTTCAAGGAAGGTATGTGAAAACGAGCGACGATTCTAAGCAAACTAACGTTCGAAAGGAATGTAGAGTGTGTTCAAGGTTTGCTAGCGTTTCGGTGGTGCTTATATATTGCTAATATGCCCGTCCTGTCATTGGATGAAAATGACTCCGCCGTGCATCTTTACGATCGGTTAAAGAAAAAACATCCGAACGCAAAAAAATAAAGCACGTGAGCTACGAAAGGTGTGTCTTTTTATTATTTCCTATGTCGGGCCGTTTTTATCGGGCGCCTTCTCTCTGGCTCTCCCTATTTGCAAAGGTTTGGAGCGTACGGGTGATGAACCCAGAACAAGTATCTTCGCACATATTCATGAGCAGAAGGAATAAAGCAGTGCTTATTTATTGCAAATCTGACTATATTACGTGACTTTCAATTTATTTTGATCGTCTGCAAGCACAAGGAGTTACTTATCCAGTGTTACTGCGTAGTTCTTGCCGTCTTTCTCGGTTTTCCACATGTCCTTCATTCGTTTGGCACGTATATCCCCCATGCTGGAAAGCGTCGACGCCGTGTTCGCGCTAACAGTGTCCGACAGTGCACAAAAATACACGTACGAAGCCGTTTTAGCACCGTTTTTAATGTGATGAATTTGAAAGAAAAACGCCGTAACTGACCAATTATTTCGTCTGCGTGACTGAGAAATGTTCCAATGTGCCTAGTACGTACAAATTATTCGTGATATTTGCTCTTATAATCGAGCGCAGAGAGAAAATGCACTCGCTTTTTCCCATAGGAATACATTACCGGAAGTCAAATTTAGACTGCTTGCTGTCTGCTTCAAAATGCAACAGCACACTAGCGCCAGCTGAGCCTCTAGCGTTTATTGTAATAACTCTATGTTTGAGAGCAGGGGGATGGCATCACGTGATTTTCTTGAAGCCTAGTCAGGAGTGCGCAGGTGTAGCCTTCCCAAGCGAAGCGTACCAGACACGTGACATTCCCGGAGTGACGTCACTTCCTCATGTAAAGAGCTGTTCGCCGGGGGCCGGGGATGCTCGATAGATGGCGCTAGAAGTCTACAACGAACGCGCGGGCGCGCGTCCGCCGGGTACGCGCCGTTAAGATTTTTTTTTTTTTTTCTACGCCGTGCGCGCAATTGTTGCGCTCTTGGCGGGTGTTCGAATTTTTTTCTTTTTTTTTTCAGTGAGCACACGTTTTGTTTGTTTCAAAACAGCACTGGATTGTTTTTTATTAAGACGTTTGGTACAGATACACACAATAGAAAAATATTTACACTTACATGAGCATGAATCAAATCAAACAAAAAAAAAGGAGAAAAAAAAACGACGTAAAGATACATATACACCCAATACAAAAATATTTACAGGTATACAGGAGCGTGAATCAACACAAGTCAAACATAAAAAGGTGAGGAAAAAACGACGTAAAGGTATGCATATACACACAATAGAAAAATATTTACACATACACGAGCGTGTATTAATTCACAGGTACCAAACATAAAAAAGGTGAGAAAAAAAAACAAGCTAAACATGTTCAAAAGCACAAGGATTCGATATGTAATTTTACATTAATAAAATATATTTCAACAAATTAATAAAGGTACCTACAATCATGAGTTATAGTGGCAATGGTAAATTAACAAAACAATATTTAGTGAGATATACAAGCACAGAGGAAAAAGAATCTTGACAAGTTGGGGGCAAATAGAATTACTAAATGATAATTGTTATATGTAAGCAAATATTTCAAAAGATCACAGAGACGAAATGCCACAGGTCAAATTGAACAAAAGTGAGTTTCATTATAAGCCAAGAAAAAGGCAGATATTTTCAGTAATCTTACCTGCTGGGACCAGCTGCTTCAGCCTCCCATTTGTGACCCTCACAGAGGGACGCGCGACCTTCTTCAGGCGATTTCTTTTCGGGCCCGTGAAGGCGATCGGCTCGAAATGAGCTGCGCAAATCACCCTTGCCTGAAGCGTTCGATCAGAGTCGTGCGCGAACTCCGGGCGATTCGCGTACGCGATCCACTTAGCACGCCTAGAAGAGTGAACATGCATATCAATGCGAGAAATCGTTCGTTGATAACCGTTGACAGAAACAAAACTTGCCGATCGTCCAACGGAAACCGAAAGAAGGAACTTCCGATTTTAAACTGCTATTGCCGCACCCCTAGCCGCACCACTTCGCCGCGCAGTATCTTCCGTAACTTTTCGAAGGCTTCATTGCAATTCAGAACGAACCATAATTTGATTTTAGTCGCTCGTTACTCAAAACGCAACCAAAACAGTGCGCGGCGCCCGACGAGTACCGTTAGGCCGTTGGTGGGGCGAGGAGCAGACGAGCAGACGCCCCGCACGCTCTCGCCAGAAGCTGGAAACGGCGGCAGGGCGTCGGCGCGACCTCAGCGCCTTCGTACAGCCTTTGGTGCGTTGCGGTGGATACGTGAACCCTTCATGTAAAGATTGAGGTCGGAGCCGCCACCAGGGGAGAAATCAGACGCTGTCGGCCTCTGGCGACACTCGTTTGAACCGCCAAGCTGCATTCTCCTGGCCTAGTCATAAAAAAGTCGGCCCGGAAGTGCGCCGGTTGGAGGTATACTCTAAAATTCCACCTCGTTCGGTGGGATTTACGAGCTACGTAGCCGTCGAAACTGCCGGGCGGAAAGACGGCGGGTTGGTCCTGTCGGTCCTGTTGTTTTGGCGTTTAACTTTTAAGACGGACGGAGCCGACCGAGGAGCGACGCGCGGCGATGCCCGGCGATGCCCGAGATCGTCGAGATGCGGAGTCTGCGATCCACCGAAGCGTGAAATCCGCGTGATAACGCAGAGCACCGCCTGAACAACAGTTCTGACGACGGAGAACGACATCAAAGGTGTAGTCTCTATCGAAGAGTCACCTTGCAAAGTGTTTGCGTTCGCGGCGGTCGCGCTTGATTTTGTGGACGCATCGTCTACTGGAGTTTCCTAACCGCGATGGGATCGTGTAGTGTAAGAAATTGCAGTAATCGGTCCGAGCGGTCGAAGAAGTCGCCCACTGGTGTTTCGTTTCATCTGTGAGTGCGTACACCCTTTGCTGATGGAACTTCAAAATTAATATATATCGCTTCCGAATAGGCTCCCAGTTTCCCGAGACGGCGTGTGTCGCAACCGATGGGTTGAGGGGAAGCGGTTGGACCCCTCAAAAATAGCGTGATGTGCTCGGCGCACTTCCAGTCCGAGGATTTCGAGCGGAGCCTCACTGATTACCATGTCTTCTGTCAACCTTGTAATTATTTTGTCCGTGTGAAAGGGGCACCGAAACTATTTTACAAGTCAATGTTGTGTTGCAAATCAAGCTATGCTGTAAATAAGTGCTGCGTATATTGTTTTAACTTTCGAAGTGGTTCTAATGTAAATAAAAGGTGATTTAAAACACTTTACGAAACAAGTGTATCTAGGCTTTACTCGCAGCGACAATATGAAGCTGCCTCAACAAGGTAAGTTGATATCCCACTAGCACAGCAGGAGGGAGAGTTATGATTCGTTTTCATTTCTATGTAGGATCTTCCGAATTTTCGGGCGGACGCCTCGCATCGCTAAATCATTTCTCGTTGCCGAAGACATCGCAATGACGGCGTCTGCTGCTCTCGTGCGCTTCCGCAGAAGAAAGATTCTTCATTTTTTTGCAATCAGCTCGCGGAAGAGAAAACTAAAGCGCGCGGAAGGGCCACTGCCCGGGGCCTGCTTGCTCGAATGCAGCGTCTCAGCTGAGACGGACGTAAGAAAGCACTGTCAAGGTTGGAGCGCGTGAGACGTGATTTAAGATTGAACGCTACCTTTGACAGCGCTTTCATGAGACAGTCGATCTCTGCTGAGACGCTGTTTCGAGCGAGCCTCTCGACTTGCATTGCGAAGCCCCCTAGAGATTCACAACGACGTAGGTGCACCGTAAAGAAGTGCTTTAGTTCTAAAATTCCACATTTCAAGCCCTATCCGTAGCGGTCGAGAAACACAAGGCAAAATAACGACAAACAGACGCTACAAATCCGACACCCACCGCCTCCGCGGTCACTGCCTGCTCCGCAAATACAAGGCAAAAGAACGACAAGCAGACTGACACCCACCACCTCCGCGCTCACTGCCTACTCCGTAAATACAAGCCAAAAGAACGACAAGCAGACGCTACAAGTCCGACATTCACCGCTTCCGCGCTCTGCCTATTCCGTAAATACAGGGCAAAAGAATGACAAGCAGACGCTACAAATCCGACACCCACAGCCTCCGCGCTAACTGCGTACTCCGTAAATTGAACGTACTACGGCTCACCATAATAGCGCCTCTACTAGAACCTACCAGAAAAAGTCACGTGCCGGGACCGACTCGTCCCGAGATGCATACCGTTTCCGGAAAAAATGTGAGGAGGGTAGGGGGAGAGGCGGCTTCAGAAGAAGTTGCCTTGCGGAGGCTAGGCTCGTGACGTCATGCCACCCCC
>JAZHYW010060877.1:0-11116 GCA_037355805.1 Ixodes ricinus | reverse complement strand
GGAAGATTTAATGGTGGGTATATGTAAGGAGAAGCATGGAACTAAATATGTGGAGTGCAAGGAAGGGTGGTGTACATAGGACAAACCGGAAGGTGCATAAACGACAGACTAAGGGAACACGCACTGGCAGTAAGATCTTCGCCCTCGGGTAATCTCGCGATACACTGCAACCGATCCGATTGTGGCCCAAAGCTTCAGGAAACTGTTATCCTGAGCAGGAATCGTCACAAAATGACTAGGGAAATTTCGAGGCGTTTTTCATAAGAAGTGCGACAGCGACACGTGCATTAGCGCCTTATCGATAGCAATGTACGATTCGGAGGTGCCGTATCTACAGTCCTTTGTTAGCTCGGGCTAAAAGGTTATATGTAGATTATTGGCTAATCTGTTTACATGGCAGCGACCTCCGCAAAGAAATGAAGACACCAACTCTGACACCTACTCGCCATCTATGAGCGACGGCGGCAAGCCACGTATCTGGTTGCCGCCGTCGCTCATGCAGATGGCGGCAGCCTTTCCACTCTGGCTTGCCGACTTGCGGCCGGTCATTACTTTCCATTGTACAGCTCCGCTGGTCTTCCTTCACCAGAGTGGAAAGGCTGAAAGTTTTGTTAGCGCTTTTAATCCTTGTAATCCTTACTAACAAAATACCCTGATAACGCTCCCGCCCATCATGGACGCAATTTCAATTGTCACTGGCTTTTTTAGAGCGCAGCTCTTAGGCGCCCGTTTCCGGCTTGAGCGGCGTCGGCGTCGCCGTCGATCGCCGTCGGCGTAACCGCCCGAGGTCACGTGACCCCCCAGGTCACGTGACCTCTCCCCGAGGTCACGTGACCTCCCCAGGTCACGTGGTCCCCCAGGTCACGTGACCCCCGACGTCACGTGATGATGATGACGATGCGGATGCCGATGACGTCATCGTGACGTCATGCACGTCATCGTCATCGTCATCATCACTGATGACGTCATCAGTGACGTCACTGATGACGTCATCGGCATCCGCATCGTCATCATCATTGATGACGTCATCAGTGACGTCAAGTGACCCCCCTGAGGCCATGTGACCCCTTCCCCCCTTCCCCCGAGGTCACTTGCCCCCCCCCCCGTACCCTCCCCTCCTCCTCCTCAAGAGCTGCGCTCTAATTCGGCGTTACAGGAGTTGTAAACGGCTTTCACTTTTTTACTAAGCCAAAAAAGAAGAAAAAGAAAAAAGAAGCACGCAAGACACGTATGCACCACGTTTTATTTATTTCGCAAGCAAAAAGCCGTTTTGTTTTGTATATCGGCTGTTTCGGCAAAGCTTTAACAAATTGCCAACAATAGAATCGTTGAAAAAATAATATATTTTTGAAAACTAACTTGGGTCATTCCATGCCAAACGTCCCAGACATTGCGCTCGACCCCTTCCGATTTCTAAAAAAAAATTCATGGCCTATTGCCCCAATGTCCGTAGCCATGCCCTGAAATATTTTTGGCGAAAAAATTTTTTGATGACGTGAGCGCGGTTTGAACTTTTAAAAACAGCGTGAAACTAGGCATCACTCAATAATTGATGAAAAATCAGATTTTTAGTGAAACACCTAGCAAATTTTTTCTTAAATTTGCACGGCTTTCGGCTTGCAATGTGGTTAAGCTTGTGAAGTTTTGTTTAACTTAAATGTTTTTTAAAAAACAAAAAATAATTGAAAATTTTAACATTTTTGTTATTTTATTAAAAAATATCTAACTGCTGCCGGGACTCAATATTACTTTTTGCCAGCTGCCCTGCAGGTATATAATCTATAAAAAAAGTTTAAAACCGGTCAATAAAATATTTCGCAGTAAACAAAAATCCTGAAGTTGCAAAAAAGTGTGTTTTGACGCATAAACAGCTGTTTATTTCACCCTGAGGTGGTCCAAGTAAAAATACAAAATATGGTGGGTTTAGAAGAACGATCGATAATCTTTTGATTCTGAAAGTTTAATCAAAGTAATTTTTGTTTAAAGCGAGAAAACAATTTTTGAAGTTGTACTCTCGCACCACAACCCACGTCGCTTCTTAACGCCTCTTCGCCGCACAGCACGCCACCTGCGACGATAGCTGACGCCATTAGGTCCAAAGAAAGAACGGAGTTTTCTGCCGCTTACCCTTGTCCGTCTTTCCGGCTGCAAGGAAAGAAACGGCGGGTATCGTGTAATAATCGTTGGTGCCGCCAGCGCTTGTGTCCTTTGTACCCGAGGGCGGCCCGAAACGCGATGCCTAATACGGGCGCATCAGTTGACGTGGACTTCTCCTAAAAGGAAAACGCGATAATATCACCGCGAAATCTAGCTGTCACGCATACTGCGGTGAAAAGCGGAACTATTCAGCGACGCAAGAATTTGCCGTTTCAAAGCCGATTTAAACACAAACGAGGCGTGAGCCTCCAACTGCGCCCGTTCGTTAACACCACATCGCGTCGTCGTATGAGATTGCCCGTTCACGGGGCTTTTGTGTTGCTGTCTACATCTGTCTTGACGTCGAGAAGAGGGAGTGATTGCGATGTGTACGTAAGAAACAGCTAGCTTACTAGTGGATGCTCTTACCTGGCAGCGCTAAGCATTTGCTGATATCAAGAGAGTGGAAAGTCCACAGGAGGACACAGCCGCGCAAAACGGTCAAAATAGGAAAAGCCATAAAGCAACAAGAGTAGAAAAAAAAATCTCTTCCCACCAAGATGTACCCGACAACTCGAGGTCCCGCTTTCTACCTGCGTGCGCACACCGTGACACCGTCGCACGCTTTGCCGGGCTCGACGGTGGCGGGCTGTGCAGAAAAGAGACGCAAGGAACGACGCCAGGTTGCGGTGCGAAAGCTCAACTTCAAAATGTTTTTTTCCTCTTTAGAACAAAATTACTTTAATTAAGCTTTCAAGAACAAAAGGAAATAATCTCTTTTGCAGAAGTCACCATGTTACGTATTTTTCTTTGGGCCACCTCAAGGCAGAATTGACGGCTCTTTAAACGGCAAAACGCAATTTTGCACAATTTTTTTTCTGCAAGATATTTAGTTGTACGGCCTGAAACCTTTTTTTGTGTACAGTATACCTACAGGGCTGTCAATAAGAGTATTTACAGTCGCATGCAGCAAAGCCATAGCTTGTAGCAAAACTAAAAATATGCTAAAATGCTCATATATTCTTTATTTTTTTAAAGCTGCTTCGAGCATACCAAATTCCATGACCATGATCCTTACTACATAGCAGTCCAAATACCGTAGGCGTTTTAAACAAAAATATTCCAGTGTTCCGTAAAAAAAAAAAATCTTACTTTTCATCAATTATTGAATGAGTCGTTGTTCCACCCCCTTTTACTAGTTCGAACCGCCATCACCCCATGAAATTTGTTTTTCTTCAAAAAAATATGTTAGAGGCACCACAAACGTTACGGTGAAGAGCCATTAATTTTATTCTAGGAATCGAAGGTGGCTGTGGGACCTTTGACATGGCATGGAGAAGTCCACGTCGCCTGATGCCGCCCGTCGTTTACGCATCGCGTTTCGAGCCGCCCTCGGGTACAAAGGACACAACGGGCCGGCTATTGCTACGCGCTGGCGGCACCAACGATTATTACACGATACCCGCCGTTTCTTCCCTTTCAGCCGGAAAGACGGACAAGGGGAAGCGGCAGAAAACTCCGTTCTTTCTTTGGACCTAATCGCGTCAGCTATCGTCGCAGGTGGCGTGCCGTGCGGCGAAGAGGCGTTAAGAAGCGACGCCGGGTAGTGGTGCGAGAGCTCAATTTCAAAAATTGTTTTCTCGCTTTAAACAAAAATTACTTTGATTAAACTTTCAGAATCAAAAGATTATCGATTGTTCTTCCAAATCCACCATATTTTGTATTTTTACTTGGACCACCTCAAGGTAAAATAGACGGCTGTTTATGCGTCAAAACGCACTTTTTTGCAACTTCAGGATTTTTTTTTACTGCGAGATATTTTATTCAGCGGTTTTAAACTTTTTTTATAGATTATATACCGGCAGGGCAGCCGGTAAAAAGTTATATTAAGTCCCGGGAGCAGTTAGATATTTTTTAATAAAATAACAAAAATGTTAAAATTTTCAATTGTTTTTAGTTTTTTAAAAGATATTTAAATTAAACAAAACTTCACAAGCTTAACCGCATTGTAAGTCGAAAGCCGTGCAAATATAAGAAAAAATATTGCTAGGTATTTCACTAAATAGCTGATTTTTCATCAATTATTGAGTGATGCCTAGTTTTACGCTGTTTTTAAAAGTTCAAACCGCGCTCACGTCATCAAAAAATTTTTTTCGCCAAAAATATTTTAGGGCATGGCTACGGACATTAGGGCAAAAGGCCATGAATTTTTTTTAGAAATCGGAAGTGGTCGAGCGCAATGTCTGGGACGTTTGGCATGGAATGACCCACTTTTGGTCGCGGGAGATCATGATTTGCTAATTATACGTTCTAACGAGTAACGCTTTTAGGTCCATGTAGGCAATTGAAATTTTAGTACAGGCCACGCTAGTGCAGGGCTAGAGAAACTTACGGAAAGCAAAGCGAAAACAGCTTGGGGATGTCGTCATCCGCCTTTACGCTGCAATGGGTGAGAAGACGGCTGCGTGGCAGCGATGTCGAATTTCGGAAATCTATGCCCATAAACAGCGCAAAGTTCGGCTGGCAGAATATATATCACCACTGCTGCTTCTTTTTACTTTCCATGAATTGCCTTTAGCCCGTGGTGGTAGTTTACAAAGTTGCGATTGCTACATGGACCTATAAAGTAGCTGAATAGAGAAAGTTAATCGAAAGCACATTTTTAGTTAATTGAGATTGGTTACTTCTTTCTTGCAATTCTTGGCGTCTATTGCGGCTGTGGTAAAAGATGGGAAACTGCGTGAAATTACGCAGCGGAAGAAGGGCGCTACTAAAGTTCCACGATGTTTCCATCTACTTGTAAACCCATCTCCAGGGTTTACAAGATGCCTAGGCCCTCAACATTTTCAAGCTTGCTTACACGGTGGGGCCTTTCCTACGCGGGATTACACCAAGAATAAAGCAGACAGCTTTACAGAAGACGCCGAGAACACCTCTATCGAACCAGCGCGTAAACACACGATGTGATGCACGTCTAGTCCAGGGGCGTAGTGTTTCCACTGGTCCCCGGGAAGGGGGGGGACTACTTCCACTTAGCTCCACTGCCCCCCCCCCTCCCCCGTAGTTGGCGGCCTTGCAGCGGTCTCAGGGGCGCACGTTGAAAAACACGCACCGTGCAAACGAGGCGAACCACTAGGCGTCCAACGTCTCCAATCCTCACAGAGATGGAAGCAGCGCCTGACAAAATCACTTAGGTCGTATATCAAGTAAGTGACACGTAAACGGATGACCAAGTCTACAAGATTATAAAGTGCAAAACGATGATTTCTTGCTAGAATAATGCTCGTTACGTTTGGTACACTTAAATGTTTATTGGCGAGATTGCACCGAAAAGTCCGTACACCGAAACGTCCGTGCACCGTAACATGAGTTGCATCTTGAGTGATTCTTTACGGCTTGTAACCCCAACCGCGGTTCCCTTTCCCGACGTGTATGCGGGATTTCTGTTTGGCGTTTCTCCCGCTGCTGCCTCTGGGCTTCACTGATGGTGTCGTCCGTATGGGAGACGAAACATCTGATTTATGTTTTTGTCAAGTCGGGTAGCAGTTTGTTTTATCATTTTGACTCTGTGGAGCAAAGCAAAGTGCAATGCAAAATAAAAAAAAAAAGGGGGGGGGTAGGTGCAAGCATCCAGCGAGACGCTGATACCAGCCGATGCTCTGCCCGCGCGTTTTAGCGATTCGCCCGTAAATAAATAAACAAACAATAAAAGACAACCGCGCGAAACCGAAACCAGAAGCTAATCCTAAGTAAAAAAACGGTGGATAAATGTATGGTGATAGGATGGATGGATGGATGTTAATGGCTATACCCTTTATAACGGGCGGTAGCTTGCGCCACCTAGCCTAAGTCTAAAAAGACAAAAACGTGTTTCCTCCCACCTTTTTAAGACCAATTTTTCTCCCCCTAACTATCACCAGGCAGTGTGGGATATCACCAGGATGACCTTCGGGGATCGGGCAAAAAAACTAAAAACATCACCCCCCTGCCTCTTCCCCCGGCGAGGGAGTCGCCAATTTTCCTCTGGTCAACCTTTTCGGCGTTACCCCAGCACCGGACCCACTGGGAGACAGGGTTGAGACTTTGGGCCGGAGCCACGCGGGAGGGAGTCCCAATTTTCCTCTGTCCCGCCTGTCCCCAGCTGTGCTAGTTAGTTGTACATCATTTAATTTTCCCTAGATAATTTCCACCAATCTTCTAATCGTCTCTTTGTCACTGTAATCCTTTTCTCCTCCGTCCTTCCATCGTCGCCTGTAAAACCCAGAGCCCCGGCCAAATCAGTCACACCATCAGGGAGAGCAGGGCGAAGCCCTGTGCACTTCAAAACCAAGTGCTCAAGTGTCTCACTCTCATCATGGCATGCAGCACACAATGTGTCTATCTCCTGAAATTTAGCCCTATACGTCCTCGTCCTCAAAACTCCCGTTCTTGCCTCGAACAGCAAAGCACTTCCCAGTGAATTGTCAAACAGTTTTTCCTTTCTTATGTCCTGCTTTCGTGACCTGTACACTGTTAAAGCTGATTTCTCCTGCATTCTCCCTCCCACATTTTCCTCTCTGCCTCTTTCACCCCTTTTTTCACTGAAGTAGTCTGCTCAGCCCCATCACCAGTGTGTAGGTATTTAAACGTAAGCTTTCGGGTTCGGTTTGTCCATTTTGTGTTTATGCTTTTCATGTATAAATACTTGAATACCTTCCGTGCCCACCGCGTATCATCCATTTCGGTCAACCTTTGTTCAAATTTCAACTTACTAATTGCCTCCCTGCTCTCAAAAGATGACCATCCCATGTCCCCCTGTACTCCCTCATTTGGTGTTTTTCCATGTGCTCCCAGCGCCAATCTGCCTACGCTTCTTTGTCGAATTTCTAATCCTGATTGAACCTCAGATTTCATGCACAGTACTGCATTGCCAAAAGACAGTCCTGGCACCATCACTCCTTTCCATATACCTCTGACCACTTCATATCTGTTATAGTTCCATAGTGCTTTGAGCTTCATAATAGATGAATTTCTTTTTCCTTTTCTAATTATATTCTCCTCGTGTTCCTCTAGATATTTCCTTCCCTCATTGAGCCAGACTCCCAGATATTTGTATTTCTCCTACATGCCTCAGGGGTTCCCTCATTTCATCTTAAACACATTACTCTACAGACTTGTCACTACTAAAACTCATGCCCAAGGTGTCCCCTCTCCACATATCCCAGCCACGAGGGTGGCTTCGCAGCCACCTAACAAAACATATTTTTAGCACAAGATTAAGTAATGTTTGATAAGTTATTAAGATTTGCTCTATCCATCCTTAGTTTTAACCAACAGCACCCTCTACACAATCGTTGGTTTTACTTACCACTTTTTAAATCTACTTTTACTGAGCTCTACTTCTTGAAAAATAGAACGTAATAAAGAAAAGCTGGTAACCTTATCAGTACCTTCCCCCACACTGCACGACGCACCTTCACTCGTAAAGCAACGCGCGACCAGGCCTGACAAAGTTCTCTGGAGCGGTGCGTGCGTCGTCGTCGCGAAGCAAGGCGAGCGCCTATCCAGAGACCTTGCCCGTGCCTAGATCTGGCAGATCTGGGGACAACGCCAGCGTAGGGAAAACCGCTCGTAGGGAATCCGTTAGCGTGGTGGTGATGATGATGATAATCATGTCTCATAACACCTGTAACTGTGTTGGAAGAAATTGGAAACGTTTTAAAAAGTAGAAGGAACGTACACAGAAAGGGACGTCTCAAACTCAGCAAACTAGTTTATTTCTCGACCATCCTATATTATAATAGCTTCACGTATGACTCGTCCACTGGCGCCACCCTGGCATCGCTGTTTTCAATCGTTCAGCGGTTCAGTTTGAAATTTGGATTTGCCCCGTAGCTTTTGCGTACGAGCTGTGCTCAACCGCCGTCCTTATTTTTTCTTGTGCTCGCATAACCGCGTCGCGTGGCTTAATTCAGGTGCAGTGCGCTACCGTGAGGGTGATAACCTAAATTTTAAGAAGTTGGGTCTGTTCGTATTCGTCTTTCCACGCTATGGCCGAACCCGCGGAACCTGGAGGAAGCTGTGGTGTTTCTTCTCAGACCGACCCAGATAAGTACAAGTGCACGATTTGTGACAGGTGTTTCAAGAAAATCTACAACTTAACGAGGCAAGGGGGTCCGCGGGGAATCTGACGCGAGCTGGGTCACACTTCCCCTTGACCGCTGCAGCCTTGCGTGCGATCTGTGTCCAACGGCTTCTTTTGCGTTCCATGGGGGCTTGCTGCGCCACTTTGAAGCGAAACATGGGTTCGTCGCGAGGCGTGAGAAGTAAAGTCCAATTTGTTGAAAGGTAAGTGCGCTCGCTTACCTTTCTACCTTTTCTACAAAAGAAAAGTCAATAACAATGTCTGCCATACGGTGTGGTCCAATAGCCGAAAAGATATAAATCAAGCTCTCGTTTAAAGACTAAAAATTCTGAAAACTACAAATTTGCATCCGCACCAATGGTGACTTGCGATTGCACAGAGGGATAAAATACACTCGTTCCTCTAATAGCACGAGCTGGCACATGAAATCCGAGCAATATGTTGTCGTATCGGAAATTAATCAAAAGTGTATTGTTGGGCCAGTTTGATCATCTCGAAAACATTGCAAAAGAAGAGAATAAGAACAGAAACGCGACAAGCGTTACTATCTAGTATCGACTGACTGTTTAATGCGTGTTTAGAAAAGTACAAAAAGAAAGTCGGTTTGTTAATTTTTTTTTCTTTCCTTTTCTCTTCTAGGGGTTCATTCATCTTTCTAGAGCATCAAAATGCAACATTGCCTTTCTTTGAATCTCAAAATGCCACACCCTTTCGATAGTAGCACCTGTCCTGTTCCTCTCTCGTCTTTTGTACAAATTGTTTTCGAGATGCTTAAAACTTGCCGTGCGGTACGAGTTTATTTTTTCGTTCCCCTCTGAAAAGTGCTTTCAAAGTGGTAGTTCATGTTGTCGAATTCAGAGCTCTTTTGTTCTGCAGGTGCATGGTGCTATGCGCGCTCAGCGTGCTCCTGGAGAGGTGGCAATCAGTTCATTGCATGACGTTTCATCGACACACAATGTTTCATCGACAGCTCAGATTATCTTTTTTTCTGTAATAAGCTGCATGAGACTGTCGCCGCGACAGTCTCATGCATTGTCGGTAAGGTTGGTTAGCATTTTTGTAATGAGCCGCCGCGAAGTGGCGTGAACGCAGGCAGGCAGGCGGGTGGGTGGGTGGGTTAATGCATATCTTAGTGATACACGCAAGATGAAATGCCCCTACAGCGTGCAATTTGCATAACGAGCATCAATGAAACGATCGTGTCGACGAAATGCATGTCCATAAAAAGTTGTCCACGAAACGTAATTTTACGAAGCGAGTTTCGACGAAATGAAAGGGACCCCTTATGGAGTGGCATGCGCTGTGTAGCCGAAAACCCATATTTGACGTTATAAACGGTGAATGGGAAACATGGATATCTTGTGTTTTCCAATAAGTTTGCACCAAATAATTGTCATATTTGGATTCATGGGGTAAAACCAGGCAATAATTCACCTCCAACTATATTTTTAGGAACCACTTCCAACTTCCTTTAAGGCATGTTACTTTACAAACACGACTTTCACATCAGGACATCAACAGGATCGCCTCCTAAAGCACACCTCTGCATGGGAATAGCCATACTTCCAGCATATATACCTTATAACATCCTAAAGGAGGATTTTACCAGATGCAAATGATTCAGCCCTAAATTGTTTGTGCGGTAACATACTTCCTCGTTACGTTATGGCATGGTAGGTCAAGAAAGAGTTGATTGAATGTCTGAGCCCTTTCTAAAACAAAATCGAATGTCAATTTTTATTCCTCGAGCTACCGCTTGTTCTCGTGCACTGACGCTAAAGCTTGTGGATAGTACACAAGCTTAAGCACAAACCTGGCACACCTGATTGTAGCGGCTTTGGCCATTGCCACAGGTATGTATGTGGGAGTACGGCTACCTGGGGAGTGGAGCAGAGGGGTCATGCTGTTACCCTAATATCTCGAGAGATGGCCCACCTAAAATCGATAAAAAATTGGCTGAAAATAAGAAGTGGGCTCACTTGCAGTGTGAAGCAATGATGGCTCTACTTGCCAGTCGGCAATGGTTCATTATATCCCGCCATAACTAACTGAAAGAAAAGAGCAAATGAAGCCAAAAACTGGGGTGGCTTACCTTTCGGGGCTGGGGCATCTCTCAGAATTTTACGGTGAGCATATATCTCACGTCTACAGTTCACATGGTACCAACACACTGGGGTTTTTCAGCTGCTCTTGTGACTGCCACTATAATGGGACTTGACTCTTTTCTAGGGGTGTATGAATACTTTAATATCTGAATACAAATCGAATAGTAAGCTCTCGGATAATTCGATTCACGAATAAAATTCTTAATGTTTGGTTAACCGAAGATTTAATATGTTCTGTGAAAGATGCGCGGTCAACACAGAGCCAAAGAAACTTGTGCTCCCTCTCCGTTGTAGTGCGCACTTGCATTGAACTTATGAATATGCAAAACATATTTTGGTTTGTGGTTTTTTTGTTTTCCCGTCACTCACATAGCAGGTGCACTTGCAAACACCACACATGTGGGGTGCAGTGAACCTGTTCTTGCAGACTGCAGTGTTTTGGAGTGCACCTACTATGTGGGCATTGAAAGCACGAAAAAACCATGGACCGCATGCTACAGCTAAAAGACTGATCGGGATGTGCATTTAGTGAAACGAGCATGAAGATGTTTTGAAGCAGGGGAGTATATGATATGACTGACGTACCACTCTTAATTCAGGCCATTTCATTTTAAGCTTTCTTTCTTCTCTGCCTGCCAGAATTCAGTGACTGGAGGGAGGCTGAGGTAGGCAGAGAGCACATTCACTTCATTCTCCACAACGGACCCAATGGACGAGATAAGGGTGTCCTGAAAAGGTATTACTACTGCCA